>VZRN01004506.1:2218410-2268193 GCA_013397935.1 Dasyornis broadbenti | reverse complement strand
AAAAAAAAAAAAAAGTCTTTCCTTTCTACCTTTTAGATCTGTCCAAGGAAAAGAAACTACCAAAAGCTTTCTATCAGGGAGCCTTCTCCACAAACACATCTATCACCTTCAGTTCTTGATGCTCTCTACCTCCATCCTCCAGCCTGTACTGCCTCAGTCTCCTGTAGGTACAGCTTCCTGAAGAACCACCCTTCAGGGTCCTTCTACTTGGCAAAACATGAGATATTAATTCTGTCTGCTTTCTTGATTCCTACTGACCTTACCACAGGAGCCCAATATCCTACAAAGCACCCAGACAATCATTTCCAATAATCCATTGGTTTCTTTTTCCAATAATCCTCTTTATAAGAGGCAAGAGACACCAGGGAGCATATTCCAAGGAACAAAAATGCTGTTTCTTTCATAGTCTGAATAAAAATGGAAGACATATTTTCCAACCAGAAGAGCAAATCAGTCAGACTTGTCAAGCTCAAAAACTCCCTCAATTGAATTAAGAGAAATGAAATATTAATTTTATTATTTTAAACTCATTTTCCTTACAGTCCACTGTAAATACTGGAATAAAAGAAATATCCCACAAACACACATTCAGAGATCAGGTCTGCTACTTCCAGAGCTCGAGGAAACAAGAAGTGCAAATACATTACTTACTGACTCTTTGCAAACTTTTTTTTTAAATCATAAATTACTTTTCTACAGCTATATGATTATTTGGATTGAAGAATAAAATGCACATTTTCTGAAAGATTCTGATCTGAGTGACCTCACGAGAAGGACCACAAAGAGTCATAAATGGTAATGGCCATAAACCATCCTGGGTTTGATGCATCTAGTAAGGTAGATTGCCTGAACAGAATCATGGCATCAGCTTGTGAGGAAAGATTTCATGTTTTAATTCTTGCTATACATCAATACCAATAATTTAAAATCTTACCATTTATGTATTTCTCACTTGCTTACTGCATGTAAAACAATGGATTTCATCCTCTGTATGCTGGGTGGGAGAGTGAGTTCCCTAAAACATTACACACTGGGAAACTGTGGCCTAACATACCTTGCCAATTTTGCCTGAAGCTGTTTCTGTCGACAACAGAGAAAAGGAGCTATCATTTATTTCAATGGATGCTGGCTCAGATGAAAAGACATTATACACAAACAAAGCTTTAGGGACTTTTTGATCACCCAGGGGTTTTTTTTTTATTGTGGCTCATCTCTGCGTTTCCTGATTTTGCTGAAGTAAAGAACAGCTGTTCTCACAAGCTTACCAATTCAAAGCTGTGAATACAAAAGTTGCATCCAAATTTCCCTTTTCTATTATAGTGTAGTATAGATCCTATCTCATTCAATGGGGAACTAAAGTAAGTCCATAAAAGGGAGGAAGGGGAGTCAGTCTCACAATTCTACTGACTATGGGAAAGAGTATCTGCCTGTATGCACATCTACAGGCACACTGTTGGAATTCCTTGCTCCCCAATAGAACAGACACTGTGGTAATATGGTTCACACATGGAAGGCTGCTCCCCAAAATTGTTTTACGGTCATTGCAATGATAACACTGAGGCCACCCCAGCAAAACTAGCATTTTTCCGGGACAAAAAGACAAATGTGATTTCTTTGCAACATGGGTCCCTTGCACTGTGTTCTGTTACATTTGCAGACCCGTTGGAGGCACAGTACAACTGCCCTAAATGTGCTCAGTGAACCTGCCCTGGTTTCCTGGGCGCTCAGCAGTCCAAAAACATATCACATTTTCTGCCCCAAATAAATTTTTTGCGAGGTAAGTAGACATGACAACAGGAACATGAAATCAGAGTAAGATGTATCACAGAAGCACTTAGATTACATGTGCTATAAAACCTGTTCAGAAATTTGGTCAAGTGTCTGCTACTTGCAGACTCATCGCCAAAATAACCCTACATGCTCCAGTTCCACAGAAAAATACAGTACTTACCTCTCAGCTTTCTGACAGCGTATCAGTCCAGAGAAAACACTGCACCCAGGCAGCTGTGTTTTCCCTGGAAAATGTTTTCCAGGAAACTGTCTCTCTTTGGACTGGACTGTGCAAGGCAAATCAACGTGCAGCCTCTGTACTGTCTAGCTAGCTCAGGCATCCCCAAAATAACAGCCACTGCCCTGACAAAACTTCACATACGTCTTTCAAGAGAGATACAGTCTGTAGCTGTGGGAAGAAGAGCTCCACATTTGATCCTCCCTTCGCAAACTCAAGGAAGCAAATTAGGCACTGTGCCTCTGTGCCTGCGGCTCGAGAGCAGAGCTGCTGAGCTTTGAAAGCAAAAAAGATCAAGCTTGCTGGTTGCAGGTAGTGAGGCAGAGAGCGCACTACACACACATACTCATTGCTGGAGAGAGGTTTGCCTCTCTGACACACCAGCAAACAAGGCAGCACAACTTCCAGGTCCAACACTTTGTATTCCTTTTCCTGCTGTCTCACACGGTGAAACGAATACCGCTGACAGCTTGCAGGTAAGTCACTTACATGCAAGTCAAGTGCCACACACGGTGCATTTTCCCACATAAGTTAAAGACCCACTCAGAATTCCAAATAATAATTTATCTCAAAAGGGTTTGCTCGTTATGTGCGTTGCCTGGCCCTCGTGGTCTTGTAAAGCCCTCTGTGTAGTTAGGCATGAAATAATCTCCTGCTGCCTGCAACATTGGCCTTTTTTTTTCTTTTCATGTAACTGCAAACAGAAACTCCTTATTCCAAAAAGGAAAAGGTTATTAAACTCAGCAGAGTTATTCTAAAAAAGATAGAAATGAATTTTGACTGCAATCTTAAGTGTGGGTCTTGCCTGGGAAGCTGTTTGACACACAAAAGGCAAGAGGAGAGTACAGATTGAGGGCTGGTCATTTTCATGTGTAGCCACCATTAAGCTGACAAGAGAGCAATCTGCTGCCTCACTTGGTTATGAATGGTCCTCTAAATTTGGGGTTACTGCTACTTTTGTAACAGGGTTCCTTTAAGCTGTATGCTGTCTTGATATGAATCTCGTTTTTCTGAACAAGGCCTACATCTCAAAATGATTTAGATGTTTGTGGTTTACACTGGTGAGTTGCCTCGCTTTTGCCAGAGTGACTCAGATGAGAAACATGAAGACAGATAAATCTAAGCAGCTGGAGTCCTGTCTGATTAAATCTTTAAATCCATAGTGGTTCACCTGTAAAACAGCATCACAGTCATGACATGAAAACTGAGCTAGTGGTTAGCCAATGAAAGAGCAACACAGACCTCCAAAGGCCAAGTTTTAACTTACCTGCTTGTTTTAAATAGGATGATGAATGATAGCCAAAAACGGCACTCAGACCCCCTTCCTTTAATGCCCTTGTTTGTTTAATAGATGCACTGCCCAGCTATAATATTTCTTTTACACATAAAGCTTACTAAGTCCACTCCAAACCTGAAGTATTAAAGCTATTCTCTCTGCTAACCTTTGCCTGGTGCACAAATTGCCACAACAACCTCACAGCTACTGTGATAGAGGTACAATGCCTTGAAAAAACATGGTCTGGAGCTGGTCAGAATGATTGTTAGCACCAGTCACACTTAATAATAATAAAAGTGATAAGCTGCATTTAACTATCTTGTTGGTAACCATCAAGAAATCAAATGAGCTAATTACTATTTCCTTTCTTTCCCCACTGATCTGCAATCCCTGGATGTATGCTGCGTAAACCAGAAAAATTTTTGTGGCCATCCTTTAGTAATTGACCTTTAGCTCTCCCCATTTCATTTGCCCTAAGTGTTAATTGACTTTGAAAAAGCAGTATATTATCCTTTTAGAAAAGAAAGTCTGATTTGTGCTCGCCAACATCTCACAGCATCAAAGCCCTGTTAAATCATAGAGCAATACAGCTGAAAATGAGTCTCCAGAAGAAATGGAAAGAGGGTGGGGGAAGGAAGCAGAACCATTACTGAAAGAGTTCCACTGCCATCTAGAGAGAATCTGCACTAGCCCATTTTCTGAAAGAGAGGTTCAGGGTGTTAGGCAAAATATTTCCATTCTGATGTTGTTATGGGGGAAGGTAGGAACTCCACTCGAGTTCACTTTATCTATTCATTTTTTTAGCCAACTTGTAGTAATCTGCACCAAAAAAAAAAAAAAACAAAACAACAAACACATCCTGGAATATAATCTACCATGAATTCTACCGAAATCATGGGAGAAAGCTTTAAAGGCTCACTTATAAGCTCCCTTTCAGTGATGTATGGTATCCGAATAGCTTTTTTTCAAAGAAGCTCCTTTGAAGAAGTAGGTATCTTTGTAGAAGGGTGCTTCACTCCTAAACAATTTACATTTTAAAGGACATGTTATGTCCTCAGCAGCTGCCTTTATCATATTGCTTGTCAGTTAGAAAGAAAGAAAGAATGTGCTACTCAGGCTAAGATTTTTTTACTCCTTCAGGTATATAAAATTTTATTTTCTTCATGTTTTATATGCAGAGATCAGGAGGCACCCATGGAACACGTTACTAGTAAGAGTCTACTTTAATCTGACTGATTTAATTTGCTCTGTCTCTGACCAAAAAGCCACAGAACTCCATTCAGTGTATGAGACAGGTCAGCTGCTATAAAAACTGGAGAGGCATCCCTCACTGGGAGCAACTAATCTGATTACAATCTCAAAACAGCTGACACGGGTACATGGCTAAGTGCATCTGGAACAAAAGGAAATATTTTAAGGTATAGTCAGCAAGCAATGCAACTGTATCATTAATGAACCTCAAAATGGAGGGTTACCACTGTGTCACAAAAACACTCAAGAGTCAGTTGTGGTCCTCTTGGTCTCCATCACTGTTATTTACCTTCTAATTAAAGAGCAATGTGGGACTTGTAAGAGCTGATAAGAACTCCCGAGATCCTCTGTCTATTAACTCTGAAAATTTCAAAACCAAGACCTCTTTGAGGACTGCTGGTATAAATCTAACTGCTACTGTTAAAAAGGCAGCCAGGATGTTTCTCATATTACAATGTAGTTTGTGTTTGCTTCCTTTGTGAAATTCTGTTGGAGTGAAATGTCTTGAGATACAAAAAATTGGTAAATTAGTTTGTGGTTATTTCCTTTAGCTAGCTGGTTAGGAGCTCTGTGATAGTGCAAGGCTTTTGCCCACTTTGGCAGCAGTAGTGACTTAACAGTGCACAGAAAATTATAATGGTAGATAAACTTTAGTTAAATAGATGTTAAACATGATACCTTACGCAATTATGAGAGGCAGTATCTGAATTATTTTTGATCTTACTCCCTGACTAAAAATGGCACCTCAAAACAGGTTTATCAAGGAAATTATATTCATTTTCACTGAAATACACTGAATACACTTAGGTTTGCTAAGCCAAGAACTGCTTTCTTGAGATGACAATCAGTCTGCTCATCCCTATCACTGCTGAACACTGATGATTCCTGAATGGAAGAACATAGTAGGTGTGAAGGATGGGTTTATGAAGAGAGGGAATCCAACATTTCAATCAAATATTGGGAAACAGAGCACAGAACACTGAAGTGGATGCCTGACTGGATAGATCTTGCAGTTCAAATGTGATGCAAAATGGGGGAGGCATTTCTTCAAGTGAGTACAGCCAAGAGACTTGTCCTGAGGAAAACCCCAAACGCACCTTTAAAAAACAATTTCTCTCTTTTGCTGACAAACACAGTTAAGCTGTGCATTTCAGGGAGAGAACAATTGCCATAATAATAATAACTGGGAAAGTGCAAACATTTATATAAGGCTAGACTGGGCTTTTTGCTGTTACCCTGTTTCTTGCCTTGTCCAGAGACATTGCAGACAATCCTGAAATAATGACAAAGAATAGCAGCTCACCTTACAGCAATAATGCATTACAACTGAATCGTGTAAATGCCAAAAGCAAGAGAGTTTTAGGATGCTTCTGGTGAAGCATACGTACAGGGTTTCTTCACTTTCTTCTTTTATTAAAGGCAAATAAATTCAGCCCATAATGCTTGCAACATGAAAACCAGCACTTTGTCAGCTATATTTTACGCTAGAAACTATTTTAGGCATTAATTCCAATAGACTGTCTTGTTGCTATCAGACAAAAGTACATCAGCTTGCTATAGATGGGAAGAGAACATCCATATTGTGAAAATTAAAAGATAGCATCTCTTCTGTGTCTAGAATTTATTGTGGAGTTCAAAGGGCATTGTAGAAATTCTGCTTGATTTGTACTTGCAGCTGGGTATAATAGGATAGGCTTCATGAAGATATGGATCTCTCAGCCTTTTCTGAAGGCTGTCTCAAAATATTATATTTCAAGGGACATAAATAAAATTCCTTTTCAGTGTGACTGTAATCAGTTTACTTCACATCTTGATGCTTCCTTCCCCTTGCTTCCAGACTGTCTTCTTTACTGAAACTCTTTATTTCTAAAGGTAGACTGTGCCCCACTATTTTTTTTTTTTTTTTTGGTAAAATGACTGGTACAAATAGACCAAGCACCCTCTTTAAAGGTAACTGTCATGTCAGGGTCCAGTCCTTGCTCCAAATGAAACTCCTAGAATATATTCATTCATACTAGATGTTTTCATTCATTTTAGTAAAAAAAGGCACACATAGACCTTTCTCCTTCTTTCACAAGCTCTTTACTCATCGATTCATTGACTAAGAATTCTTATTTGATCTGAAGCTCGAATTTAATAGGCTTCTTATTAAAAGCCAGGCAAAACACGATTATATTGCTGCAATGTAATATTTTATGATTTGCAAAACATTTATTTTTATACTGATTTTAAATATTTTGAAGAATAGGCTGGGTCTGCTCTGTGGAAAGCAAAAGCAGCAGTTTGATGTTATTTGCCTAATTTCTTCAGTGATCAATGCAAGGACTAACCACAAGCCTATAACTTAATTGAAGTTAAAAGCTGACTTTCTTGCACAAATGTCAGGAACCTGCCTTCTTGGTAAAGAGTATCTTGACAGTATCTTGATCTTGACAGAATATCATCACGGGGGCATGTAACCATGACAATTGATATTAAAATGAAAAAAAATTGTACTCAGGGATAGCCAAAATCCTCATTTCCTGTCATACAAATATGTGCAATACAGAAGAGCTTCATAATATGGAGACAGGAATAAATAAACAGGGAACAGGTCCGAGTGCTCTTCTGTTCTTTACAAGTAACCTCTAGGGATAATCTCTCTGAATCTCTTTGCTTTTTAAAGAGCTGACACAACCTTTTGCCCAGCCTTTTGGAGACCTGATTCTAAGCAGCATCCGACTCCTCATGATTGCTGCAAATGATTGCTCTGTATTCGCTTTAATACATGAGATATAAGAGATGAGGTGCTTGAGAGCATAAAAACCAGCTAACACACGAGAGCCAGAATGTACTTATTGACTATAAGCAGATCCAAAGGGAAGAAGCTGACTTGTGGAGTACTGTAATATTACTATTGATTTTGTTTACTTTATCAACATGAAAGGAGAAAAATTGCAGTAAAGTGATGAAATGTGCTGATCACACAAAATGGGTGAATCAACAAATACACAATAGGGAAGCAATGAAATTCTCATGGATTTGGCTAAACTAAAATCACGGGCAGATAAGTGGCTTATGAAATTCAATTTGAAAAAAGGTGAGATACTGAATCTATGGATAAAATAATAGGAAAAGGGAACTCTATTTTTGATGGGCAGAGAAGAGACTGCTGAAAAGCCCTGCTTTTTAACATTTCAATGGAGAGAACTGTATGCAGAAAACTCAGGTTTCTCTAAAAAAGGCTGCCTTCCAGCAAGCAATTTTTTTTCAGCAGTTGCTGCTGTATGGTAAAAGACACTAGCCAGAAGAGAGAACCCAAAAGAATATGTGAATTTCTTCAACTTTTGTCCAATTGAGTCCCTTTTATATTAAAAAAGAGAGAAAAAAAAATTAAGAACATAAAAATTAAAGGAGATTATGCTAATACCACACTAGATTAGGTACTATAAAAGTGACATTCATAATACATACATCACTGTGATTTAAAAAATGAAATAGAGTTGGGAAAGTAGGATGAGAAGAAGACAACAAGGAGATGTATATTGGCTAATACCAAATACTTACTTAGGCAGCCTGAGGAACAGGGCACACATTTGGAACGCAGTGAAGAAGATTAACCACATCACTCTTACCGGCTTTACAAGAAGAACAAATCCTGAGATATTGTTGTGAATCCTGTAAACATACTGTTAAGAGGAAAAGGGAAAAATAAAATCCAAACCCTGACATCTGAGACAGGATTTACTAAGGAATGCAAAATCCCAGAGCTGTCAGGATTATATCAGCAACTTTTGTACTACTGAGAGCTTCCAAGCACTGGTAACACCCTTTTGACCCCAAACTTTCTGTGCCATGCCAGTAATAGTAAGAATCTGTTATTTTTTAATATTTTACTCACCAGTAGTACAGTTATAACTGTCACAAGATTGATTTCTGATTCACTTTCCATTGTAGCCTGTATGCCTCCCCAGTTTCCCCCCTTTCATCCAATTCAGAAATGTTAAAAAGGAAAACAACCTCCCAGCATTCACTAAGAGAAAGAGAACCAACATTTCTCTGGCCAACAAACCAGCAGTAGCAGTCAGAATAGCCACACAGGGCAACAAGTACTTGAATACATTTGCTCTCTGATCTATGCCTCTCCCACTGGAAGAGGCACCAGACAAGATCACATCCTGAATTCTCAACAATGCAGTAAAACTGACTTTTAATAGAAACCAAAAAACTGTTAACAAATAAAAGACTCCAGTAAGGTTCCATTTCCAAGTACAGAAATTTTTAGGGAAGGAAGAGCTAATGAAGGCTTTGCTCTGCTCTTTATTTGTTTTGGGGAAAAGAAGAGCATTTTGTTCTCCAGTGATTTCTAGGTCACACACACACATTTTGCATGCAAAGGCAGGTTCTATTATTACTTCCAACAATGTAAAGCTTATTTGGACCAAAAATACTCTATGAGAACTTTCCATTGAAAAATTAAATATTATTAGTAAGGGGGTTTTGGGTTTTTTTTCACAAGTCATTACAGTAAAACTGATCCTAAAGTCTATGATTCCCTGACAGAAAGAACCAGTGAAACTTGGCCAAAAAAGCTTCTCATTTTTTTTTTCACCCAACCAGAAGATGTTGGCATTGCACACACATGGAGTATAGCAATTTTTTTAAAGATTTTGTGGATAATAAGACTACTGCTAGAGGCTGAATACTAATTTCCTGAAACCAAAGTAAAATAAAAAGCAACGCTCATAGCTGTTAATTTGACAGCTGGTCGTTTCCTCAAACCTGATAAAGAATCCTTGGGCTAAGACAGCTTTTAGAAACATAAAAAGGCACATTCCTGTAGGAGGCAACACAGTAGCAGGGCTTCAAGGATGAAACCTGGCCTTTATTTAATAGACTGGCAGCCAGAAGAGAGAAATCCAGCACATTTGCAAATGTGCCTGTAGCTAATGAGTGCATGTGCAGCTCAGAAGGGTTACAGCTCTCCACATAAAACTCTGACCTAAAGCTAACACTCAATTTAGAATCTAATTGTGTGTGTGTGGAGGGGGGGAAAATGTGTAAATAATTCATAAGAATCTTAATTGATATTTCTTTTCTGTGGCAAAAAAGCCCCTTAGCATTATGGGTGGTTACCTGTTTTTTAATCACCCTTTGTGTTATGGTTGTGAATTATGTCAGCTACCCAGGCCCGACGTGCTACAACAATCCAATCATTAATTCTGCAACAGTACTTGCAGTCACACAAATAGTACAAATATTTTCTTCAGTGGAGTTACACCAGTAAAGGCAACTTGTCAGTGAGAATATGTTGCACAATACCTTAATCCTGAGATAAAATATGCCCACATTTTTTGCACTGAGAAGTCCATCTGGTTTCCTCACCACTAATTACAGGGTTAGATATTATATAATTCAGGGCTAGCTGATCTCACTGCTTTTTCAGATGAGACTGCTTTCACAGCAACAGTGAAGGAATAGTACAGCAGAGTACATTTATACACATTCTCATCCATCCCAATTTTTAATAAGAGTATTTTACCTGTGATATGAGGTCTGCTCTCTAAGCATCATTCTGTGGCTGTATTGTAACCTGTCACGGTCCTTTTAAAACCCATATTTAGCCTTTTCTTAACATTTTAGAAGACACAGAAGAGGCAGTTTAATGTCAAGTAAAGGTACAATGTTAAAGCAGCTCAGGGAGAGGTAAAGCCAAAACAGCAGGACAACCTGGACTGGGATAATATCAGTTCACCAGGTGAGTCTGTTCACTGGTCCCTGGTGTTGACCATCTTGTTTCAGAAGCGGCACTTTGGTGTAAATAACATCTCACTCAGGGTATGTAACTAATACATGTCACCAACTTTGCCTTCTGTGTAAAGTCACATCTAGACAGAATGGGAAGTGATATTAGGACAATTATTTAAGATATTAATTATTTTCCCCCAGATGCAATCATATGTGTTAGTACAGCAGCTCTTCTTATACCCAGTGATTAAAGTATATGCTGATGGGTTCTACACATGAATTTACAAACAATGCCCCAGTCCAGCCCAAAGACCCAATAAGTCTATAGATAACTAAATCCATGAGCAGCCCCAATTGCTAAGGAAACAATTTACTTGCCTGAAGTTGTGCGTGTGCCTAACAGCTTGTAAGAGTTGGGGCTGAACAACAAATTACATTCCTTATGCTTCTGTGATTGAGCATGGAACTGTTTCATCCTCACACATCAACACAAGGCAGCCATTCAGGCGAGAGAGCCTGACCTCATGATACTACAGGGAAAGTTGCAGGTAGGGTGATTAAAATTACTCAGATGGAATGAGTTTTAAAATATGAAGTTTATAAATTATATAGTCTTGCCAGTGCCACAGGGACTGGCTACACAGCAACTTTCATACGCCTGCTCTCAGTTTCACACAACCATGGTTTGAAGGTAAAAGTTTGAATCTCAGTATCAGGCAGAGGAGAAAGCAGAGGGGTGGACTTCCCGGCAGAACCTTGATAATGAGGGCAGAGAAGGAACCAAAATCGTGGGAATAATCAAGCTAAAAGCATTTCTTTTAGCTACAGTACTAATTGCATCAAAATTAAAAGGATAATTTTGTCATCTGACTGCTGGCAGATGAGAAGCAAAGTACCGGACTGCCATCTACTGGCACCATTCGTATCTCAGTGATAATGAAGCACAGCAATGAAACGTATTTTTGGAAGTTCCTGCAGGACTCGGCTCTTGGCATACCTTCTGGTGGTTCCATCCCAAACTAAGCACATCAGGCTGCACCACCAAGGCACGTTCTGCCTACAGAAACGATATTAAATGCATCAAGAAGTACAAAGACTCTGATCCTTTCTGACATGGACTGCAAACACAGCAGGGACAAGCTTAAGTTCCAAGAGGAAACCAAAAGCAGAGGCAAACTACAGAAGCAGGCCAAATGTCTGCTCGCATCTGCAGAGCTTGAAGGAGGTTCTACCCAGCCAGCACACAAATTCAGCAAAACAAAAATGTGTTAATCAGCCTGAAGATTATTTTGGTAACAATAAAACCAGCATCTTTTAATATACACTCATGTTGTGTATTCTTATGACATATATCTCCACATAAGTTGGTGAAGCCTTCAACCCACTGGTTTTTTTCTGAAATTATTCATAAATTCCATGGCATGCTCACTTAAGGATACTAGAAACTCATCAGCTATTTTGGGCCAAAAAATTTCGTGCCAAGAAAATCAATAGTGCATACATTTTCGTCTGGTATTCCCTAGGGTCTGCTCTTAACTATAAAATAATTTATGGCTAAAATTGGGCTGTCCAACTGTTCTATTAATTCCTCATTCTCATTACATACTAAAACATCCATTCAGCACCTTTTTCCTCTATTAATGTCACAAAAAGTCATCTGCTCAATGAAATTTACTGCTTGGGGTTTTTTCCTGTGTATACAAGAGATTGTTGTGCATTTTGTATTAGGTCTTTATTATCTAGTAATGATGGTTTGCTAATTAAATTGGGGTTTAATGGCACAGTTAAATTCTAATTTATGTTTTTGAAGCTTTGTTTAATTCATTTAGTTCAAATGTAATCACTTTCTCACTATTACCTTATATTACATAGGAAGAAAAAAAGAATAGCAACTCCTCATATTCAGCTGTTTTTCTTTTATTAAATCTTGTTACTTACTGCGTTTCCCTGAGAAACTTTTTTAACCACTTTAAACTTGTTTGGTGGGAGGAAGCAGGGGGACAAGCTGTGTAATTCCTTTGGATTCAACTCCTTGAAGGAATCAACCAGAGCACTTACTGCATCTCAGTGGGATCCCACTGCATACACAGTTTGTACACACATCATCCTTAGGGGCGTGACTCAAGACTGACTGACAGATTTTTTTTTGCAACAGTTATGCATAAAAAGAGACAAGTAAAGGAAACATAACAGTTCTTTACCTTTCCTTCTTGGGCTGTGAAAAACTGTCCCCAAGCAAATAATTTTCTAGCAACTTTTGCAGGAGTCACTCTTGGGGGACTGAAATGAGACTTTAGGAGTGATTGCACCTCCAGGTCTGCCTCAGAGTGATGTTCCTCCCTATATTCTCACCAGAGCATGTTCTGCCCTCTAAATCTTTGCTTTTGTGATAACAGCTTTTTTACAGCCAATCCACCTGTTCAGAAAGAGGTGAAAAGCAAAGTACTTATTCCATACGTCATGTAAGACACAGTCTAACTGTAAGGACTTTGGAGAAAACTGAGTGCTACAGAAGCTTTCATCCAGTAATTAATGTAGTCCTAAGCATATCTTGAGAAATAAATTTTATTGGGTGAGTAAGAAAAACAGTGAGGCTAAAAAACTTTCAAAAGCTATACATTAAATATCTGGTAAAAAATAGATCCTACACTTCCAACGTATTAATTTTGAGTCAGTAAGGTTGTCTGTAGCCTGGTCACACCAAATATTACTTTTCAGTCTATTCAGAAAGATGGCTCATCTTTTTTTTTTTTATAAACCAATCATTAAATACAAGTAAGTAAAATGAAAAGGTAAAGATATTTAAACTACCACCATCACAAAATGAGACCTATTGCATATAAATAAATCCTCTTCCACTACAGAAAGTGTAGAAACTTTTTTGATTCACAAATTTTGGTATTGTTTCATTTCATTTTCAAGACCTTCCAACGTGTTATTTCTACAAGCGACCCTGGAGAATCCATCAAACTGGATTAACCCTCTGCAATCTGCTGCTCCTCAGAAGTCAACAAAAGCTCTTTCTGGATGCATGTGATATAAGAAAAGGCCTTGAAATTAATTACAGGCCTATATCCAGTCTAAGGACAGCTTCAACATGTGAAAACTTGATAAAAAGAACAAATAAACTTTTCCAAACTTCAGAAAAGTATTTTTTAACATCATACATTATGGCCATTATCCTGCATTCTATGCTTTTGTATGTTAGAACAGAAATTTATAGAGCGATTTCTCCACTGGGCACTATTGAAACTCAGCTATTACCCATGCCCTAAACTAATGTAGGCATTCAGTGCACTGCAGCATGGCCTTCTCCAGTCATG
Organism: Dasyornis broadbenti; assembly: GCA_013397935.1. NCBI lineage: Eukaryota > Metazoa > Chordata > Aves > Passeriformes > Dasyornithidae > Dasyornis > Dasyornis broadbenti. The sequence goes on along the minus strand of VZRN01004506.1, from coordinate 2,254,608 downwards.
GAGTATGTCTGGCAAAATAAGGAGTTCTCTGTTAGGGCTGAAGTGGAGCTCCACATGGCAGAAAAGAGGAGGACCATAAAACAGAGTGTTTTCTTCTGAGCACATTTCTCTTTTTTTTTTAATGGCAGTTATCCCCAATGGTTTGTGAAACTGAAATGCCACTGTAAATCCTGGAGAGAGAGATTAAAAGGTAAGTGAAGCAGTGAGGGGCAGAAAACAAAGATATGAAATCCATTTCAGCTCCACAGGCATGGCATGGAAACAGACATGGGCTTATACAGCATGTATACTTAAACAGCAGCACTGAAAATTTAGAGGTTTATAAATTAACTGTAATTTGAAGCCAGAACAATCAGACCTGCCAACGTAATAAAATCCATCAAACTGAAGCCAGGTAAGCATGCAAAAATAATAAAAGTAATAGGACCAGATTAAGAAGAATTAAACAGTAATGTAACACTTAAATGTAATTCAGAGCTGTTACAAGGTAGTCCTTTTCTACAGTTATCTGCTCTTTTAAACAATGAGGGGAAACAAAATGTCTCATTTTCTAAAATGTGTAATTACAACTGTTCACAAAGCTGATTATAAATTGATATCAGAAGCTCCAGTTGCCTGAAAAATAGAAAATTCACAGACAAGAATGTGATTATTATAATTTGTGGTGTTCGTGTGTTATCAGCTGCACTACCAACGTATCACATCTTTGCAGAAATCCTACAGAAACCAGAACTGAGCACCTATAGGAAGGGAAATCATTTCCAGCACCAGCAGAGTCTACAAGGGACAAAAAAATACCTGCTAGAGGAAACACAATATGTAAACATACAATCAGAAGCAGGAAAAAAAAAATTATATTGAAATCAGTCCCAGAATCTATTTGCAATTTCTTTTGAACTAAAAAAAGGCACATACCTTGGTTTCTATCAGGGAGTTGAAAATGGCATATGTATTACCTCAACCAGAAAAATCACACAATCATGACAACAGCAAATGATATAAAATCAAATGCAAGGTTTGTCACCTCATCATTTTCATGTTGGCCTAGAAGAAGAATCCAAACTTTAGGACCAAGTCTTACTGATGGCCCTCTCTCTCTCCATTTTTCACCACAAACAAAACCCAGGGAGAAATCTGCTCCCTTAGTAAGTTTTTTGTTAGCACCAAACATTACAATTACATTATTATATGGTTTTAAACAATGTTGAGATAGTTTCTAAGCCTCTGCATACGATATAATAATATATAACAAGTCACTGCCTTTTTACTCATTCCATGCTCTGCTATAGAAACTAAAACTCTTTCCACATAGAAAAAGAGCTCAAAACATATGCAATCAGACACTCAAGGATTTTTCAAAAACTGAATTACCATAGTAAAAAAATAAAAGCATAAGGAATAATTTTGAAAATGGATGGTACTACTCTTCTAAATCACATTAACAACTCGTAGGTGTCAAGAGTCTGCTATATCGTGGTACCAAAGGAGCATTATATACAATTGCCTTTGACTAATGGATATTTTATGCTAAAGGATAACGTCTAATTCTGCCGCAAGAAGTACATACTTGCCACTCACTGCAGACATTAGGAGTGTCGGTTAAGATGTGTGAATGGAAGCCACCCAGGTGGAAAAAAAATCATCCTGTCTTAAGTGAATCTACGCTGGACATTAGAAGTAAAACTGTGAAGTTTCAGGAATAACCAGTAGAACTCAGAGCTAAAGGAAGATAAATTCTGAGTCCTAACAGATTTTTTTTGTGACTCAGTAAGAGATAGTATTTATGGGGACATGTCAATTCCATCTATCACTATGTAAAACAAACCCTAGGAGGGAGTCAGGAAGAATTTTCTCAAAATAGCATCTTAGCTTGTTAAACATAGTATGATATGACCCCATTCTCATGTAACCCAGTAAAAAACAGATTCTAGTAGCAGTGAGAGGTACATAGAGTATGAGATTTCCAGTTCTTCTATGAGACTCAATTAAAAAAAAAAATTGGCATTGGATACACTTTAAAAGGACAAAGCCCATCTTCTTTACTTCCACGCTCCCCCAGCCTCTGCAGTTCTTCAAGTCTTACACACAATATCTAAAAAGATAGTACTTCCCTTATGAAATATGGGAAACACAGAAGCTTTTTCTTCACCCCAAGCATGGTCACCGAGATTCAACGGGACAAGTCTTGAAAACATGGCTTTGAATCAAACATTACAAGTAAATAAGGGTGCAGTCAGAGGCTGTGCCTGTTGAAAGTGTATACTTAATCTCCATCCCAGCAGAACCTCAGGATAAAACATGTCTCTGCATCATCCCTTTTCCATTCCCTATGCCTTACATTTCCATTCCCAATTCCTCCTTGGGAGGAAACCATAGCCTGACCTGTTATTCCGCTTCATATTTATCAATAATCAACCCCCTCAAGGAAACAACATTACCATTTTTCCTCCTTTGTCTCTAAAGCACAATACAATTCCTGTGTTACAAAAACAGCAGTAATGTCCTGATTGCATTAGTTTGCCACTGTTTGCCTAGAATAGAATCAGCCCCTCAAAAAAATGTTATTTTTTGAGGATGGAAGGAACAGAGTGAGTTTTAACTCTATTTGATATTGGCCTGCATTGCCCATAACATCATTTCAGAAATCTCTGGATTCAATCTGGGCTAAGGCTATGCTTCTGCAGTTGACGTTTCTCTTGCATAATTCAGAATTTCCTGGGTATAAGATATACAGATAAAAAGTTTCTTCATGCATAAATAGTACAGCAATCACTGCTCCCTCAATATCTATTTTTCCAATTTGATTATAAAAGGCAAGAATTATTTTAAAACAAATTCTCCTTAATGCCTCACACCAAAGAGTGTTTTTCAGCTTGGAAATGTAGTAAGTTTTCTGTTGTCTAAATCTGAGTAATAAATTCTGTTCCTATAATATTTTACGCAAATTTCTGAGAATTCAGTTTAATACTGAAGTATAAAAATATTAAATTGTTGCTTGCACATGGTGCTGACTGCACATAATGTATCTAGGTCTTCTTTTGTGTTGCATCAACATTTTTGAGGAATCCTCCATGTCTCTCAGAAAGGTAAATTTATACAAGTTTTCTCATATATACATTATACAAGAATACTGGTTTGGATGACAAAACAAATTTAACTGACAGACTAACCAAAGAAGAGTTCAACAACCTGCTCTGCCACCTTATTAAATGTATTTCACTGTCACAAGGAGCTTTTATAATAAGTGTTCGGCAACATTGGTAGCTTATATGAAGTGGTCACAATAATTCTGCCTTCTCATTTTTCTAATACAACCTAATATACTATTTCACTGAAACTGAATTCAATGAGATCATAATTTCACCGTTTTTTTCCACAATAATCCCTAAACCTTTTTCTTGATGTATGCTGGATGATTGTTCCACTTAGCAGGTATTCCCCAGATTATTTAGTTCCTTCTACTTTTAATAAGCTTACATTTCTGTACATTGAACTCTGTCTGCCGTTGGCCTAGTCTCAAGAGAAACACTTTCTTCTAATATTGATTGCACTATGCATTATTTGTTTTGTCCTCTAATCCTGGCACATGCAGTCCTGGAGGTTTTGTTTTTAACATTCTATTTCAAGTCAGCTTGAGTGATGTCAAAAGAAATGGCTCATCCAGTTCATCAAAGAAATAAATGCTTTTAGAAAAAAGTCTTTGCTTCCATATGAATTAAATTGTTCTTCAATAACTAAAACAATGAAGTTCTTGTTTCATGTAATATAGGAAATATAAATTACAGATTTCCATAAATAACCTGCATAATTAAAATAACAGCAGTCAGAAAAACATTACCTTGAATCCAGCTCTCACTTAGGAAGGGAGGAAAGCAGGACAGACCTGCTTTGAGGTCCTTCCCAATCTGTGTTCTGTGATGCTAAAGCCTTGGAAACGATCTGCTTACACATGTCAGTAGTAGGTTTTCTTCCTAAAGAAAAATGCAAAACGTCCTGGAGGGGACTGGCACATGAGATATTTTTATGTCTGAAATCTAGAAGATTTCTATTCCATTTACATAACTTCATAAAGACACTTTAAGAACTTTAAAGTACCATGAATTCCAAATGTTTCTAAGATACATATGTTATTGTGGTGGTGCATCACAGGTACCTTGCAGTGACCCTTTCTTTCTGTGTGCACACATGTGTGCATTGGCTATGGCAAATATGGGAGAAATGCTGCTCTCTCAGATGTTTAAGTTCTTTAGATAGCCAAGTAAGTTAGACCTGTAAGTTAAATTTAAGTCATAAGCTAAGTTAAATGCAGTTAAGTGTTGTTCCTTTCTTAAATTGCTAATTTTAAGGTGTAAGTCTGAGTGCTGTTAAGCCTGCTGTCAGGCCACATTCCTTTTTATCCTTGCCCTTTCTCTCCTTTTGTCACATGCACCTAAACACACACACACAGACAGCTCTCTGTTTATTTCAGTTTGGATTGACTGACTGGATTTTATTTCTTGCTTTCTTCCTTGGTGAGCCTTAACCCTCTAGTAAGTAACAGAGTGAACCTTGCCAATGAGCTTTTTCGTGCTGTTGCTTAATATTAAATCTCTTTTTTTGCTGAGACCCTTGCCAGTCATTCTTTAAGTGATCTCAAACACTCCTTCTCAGCAATTATATCTAAGGAAAGACTGTTAATTTAAACAGAGCAGTTTGCTTTCAAAATCAAGTTTTTTAACATGCTCACAATTGTGAGTGACACTGCTCCATCTGCATGGTTAGGTTTTGAATGCATCTACATATGTGGCCTAATAGAACACTCTCTCTAAAATATCAGCCTCCTTTACCAATCATATTTCAGCAACATTTCCTGATACGATGAAGTAGCTCCTCATCTAATTTCTGAAGGGCTTTGTTTAGCTCAGCGACAGCAGTGATTATGTGAAAAAGATTATCAGTTATCTGGTATTATTATCAAGCGGCACCATCTTCATGCATATTTACAGGAAACTCTCTCTCCCTGGCTGTTCTACTTGTTTCCATGAAATGAGTGTGTTTACTTGAACACTGCCTTTTGAAAAACATCAGAGAAATCAGTTATATGCAAAATCATTGTGACTAGGCTCTGTAAAAGCTGCAGAAGGGTTTATGCTCCAGCAGCCACCTTAGCAGGGCTTGAATTATGAACAGGAACTCTGCCCTAGTGGCACAAAGGAGCTGGCACAGAAGCATGTCAGTCTCCCACTGCTCTCCCTTATCCCTCAGCTCCCACTGGCATCGTTTTCCAGAAAGGAGGGCAAGTGAGGGCAGTCAGTGCTATTCCTAAAGCAGCTTTAGTTCTCTGGTAGCTTCCTGCCAAGAAATCTGTAGGGCCAACAGGGAATGTTGTTAGGAAGGCACAATGCTTGGTGGTTGGGTTTTAAGCTTTATTGCAGTGTGAACTTTGTTAAACATCTAGACTACCTTAAGAAATATACTGTAAGCACAGACAAGGGGTATCTGCACTGTATAGAATACTCCTCTCACTTCTTTAATAATGGACCAAACCTGTGTCTGTATAACTTTATCTTCCTCCTCAAGAAATTTCCTATCTTTCTACTTCCACATTATTATCTGCTTCAATTGCAAAATTTTATTTCATAATTGCTCTCATTCTAGTACCGGCCCTCTACAAGTTGAAACCTATTAGACAAATTAGGGGATTCTTTCTCTTTCAGTGATCTGTATATCAGTTTAAATTCATAAATAAAAGAAGCAATGCCTTCGTTACATTCTGAGACTCTTAGAAGCCAATTTCTTTAACAGCTTCTTAAGGAATGTGCACTGTTTCAACTACAAGATCCATAATATTTTCCTGGAAATGCCTTAGGGTATAGAATCTTTACTAGAATGGTATGGAGCCTTTACTAGATTAACTGCAAAATTAAGTCTCTCATTAAAGCTACTCTGCAAATTCTCCTTGCATCTTCATCAAGCTCTGGCAAATACTATGCACTTCCAGAGATTTCCATGTTACACTCAGAAGACTCATTCAGTGTGAATCCTACAGCACTGAGGTTGAGGTTATTCACACTTAACCAAGGTAGCAACGGTAGGTGCAGTAACCATAAGCTCCCCTAATAATCATTAGGGACAGGCACTGGCAGAAAGCAATTCAGGTTTTCAAAGGAATGAATGACTTTTGGAGTGTGCTCACCTCCTTCGAGTGACTACAGAGAGATACTGACAAAACAATGTGCTCAAGTTAGGCATATCAGCATAGCGCTGAAACTTAAATAGCAGGAGGTTCAAGCTCTTTCTGACCATCAAATACTGCTCCACTAGATAAAAATAACAGGGCTACACACATTTCTCTCTCAGCATCAAACATATCAGGGGATCAAATACAAGGACCTTACCCAGCTAATTGACATCATTTGCATGCAAAAGAGGGATGAACTGCACAATGGCCAACAACTATTTATGCCAACCTCATTTTGAGCTCCCCTACCCTTTGCAGAGCTCATCATAACAGTTATACAATTTTCATGTTACACAATTGTTCCCAACTTCATATAAATACCTGCATCTGGATGTAAAGGACCAGCAGCAAAATGGCCCCCTAAGTTTCCCTTAAAACTTTGCCTCGTATGACTTGCATGTAAAAGGAGTGACAACTTGTCCAAGTGTTTATTCAGAAACACTCTGAACAAGATCAAATGTAGTTAATTGTAATAAAATCATTACCATCATTAATGCCACTTGATGTTCATAGTGAAGTGGATTCATTAAGAAGAAAAAGCGGTGGTGTGTCCACACTCTTGTAAGGAAAGAGAATGGTTATTATAAATCAACCAAGCTTCATTAGCAAAACAGCAGCATTTGTGACTCAGAGTGGCACTACCAGACAGCAGGTTAGCTTATTTTATCCTGTTTTAAAAACCTTTTCTTTAAAACTTCAAGTACTATTTCCAACAGTACGAGGTTTAAACTGCTTACTGTAACACAAAATCACCTTCCTCAATGTATAATTGAAGAATTCAATAAATGAGGCAAGTAATGGAAAACCAGGCACTATATGCAACAGTAAATATTTGACTGGTTCTTCAAAAGCAAATTGCAGCATTTCAATATTTACTTGCACTCAGTATTGCTGATGGCTTCCCTGCTGCGCAATAAAAGAGAAAAATTACAAGTGCATTCATAATCACTTGACCTTCCTTCTAAAAAATTATATTTGCCAAAATATTCTCTGTATTCCTATTGTTTGTGAAGTAGAAAATGTAATTGCAAATACATTTGGAAGTGCTACTGGTTCGAAACAGCGTCTCAAACTTTGATTTTCCTCTCTGCTTTCTGCCCTAAAGCGAAGAGCAATTTCTCAGTGTGACAAGACGGATCTGGCGTGCTCAAACCATACCAGCACGAACCATCACCAGCACTTGCTGAGCATCCATCTCACGTGAGACCCAGCTCCTAACATGTTTATGCGACAACAGCAATTATAAGAGTAACACGGGCTGCCTGCAGATGGTTCTTTGATTCATAACAAAAATGAGTCCTTTTGTTTTTTGTTTTCACTGGTGTAAAATCTACAGAAGACAGATAACAGGTTTCTTACCTCTTTAACTCTGTAGTGTTCTTGATAGTAACCCATCACCATAGGCAGTGACAATGATACTCCAAAATATCACTCCAATTTTTATCAGTCAAAATATTTGGAATAAATCTCATCTAAAATAGTAACAATACCCTGCACCTGCCCAAACCTTTCTTCAGAATTAAATGTCTATTTAACTCAACCAGGTGACACAAAAAATTCAACTGATTTTCTGCCTCCCACCCGGCAGGCACATAACTGGTACCAATTTATGAATTTCATCTTCATCTTCACCAGGGAAATAACTGAACTAGGCAATGCACTCTTCCTAGGATTGGTAGCATGATATAGCTTATTTTCTTTTAAAGGTTCAATCTGGCTCTTATTCTGAAATACTTATTCTATAAATAAAGCACCAAATCCTTAGTTATGCCTGAAAGCATCTCTTCAGCATTATCTGTATTTTTCCACATCAAACCTTGAGGTTTTTCGTGGTGAAAAGTGAAAAGAGAGGGCTGTTTTTTCTCACTTTGACTACCAGAGTTAGAACCAGTGGCTAAGCAAGACTTCTAGGCTGTCCTTGAAGCCAATATTGAGAAACAGGCATCTCCAGAAGGCACTCCATCCCTTTCCACAACACATGTAACGATACAGAATTACAGGCACCCACCCATTCACCTCTGAATAAATGAGATAGATTTTTTTTTTTTTTCCAGATAACTGAAGATGAGGAAGTCATCTCAGAGAGTGTCTTTGTTCAAGGCAAACCACATAACACATCAGTAAAAGGAACCCTAAACCTGCATTTTTGGAATGATGGCTACAGAGAACCAGTAAGTCCTGGCCTAATTGTACATCAACAGCTAGAGTGTTTCAGAGAAAAACAGAGAATATGTTATGATTAAGTATAAGTATGGTACAGATATTTATGTTCTGCTAAAGATAAAATGCTATATAAATGTAACAGAGTAATTTTTTCTCTGCCACCAGAACACTCTTTTAAATGCTTTATGAAGGAAAATGTGTTCTTCTTCGAAAACTTGGCTGAAACCCTTGGCTGAAAAGCATTAGCCCATCACTTACCTGAGAGACTGGATTTTATGGATGACTATGAAAGGAAAAAAATGTTGTCAAGCTTAATTTTGTATTTTCTACCTTTGTCAGCTTGCATGAGTAACTTCCGTCCCCTTTTGCACGGCTTTTAATATATTAAAAATAATGAATAAAGGAGGCTCTAATGGGAGAAGTCAAATATGACAATATAATTAAATTACTAAGCATCCAGAACTCTCTTGCTTTCCAGATCTATGAGTTAAATATATGGCAATTCAATTTCCTTAAATACTTGACAGGACCTATTTTCTATGAGATTTCTTGCTAACAGGCTTTCAGTCACATTAAGTGCTCACAAAGTGCACAGAAGCTGTATTTTACTGCACAGCCCTAATTGAGCTGTCTGGGCTAAAGTAGCTGAATGTTACGGAAATGTTTATTATACAAATCCATTTACTCTCAAACTAGAAACGGACATTCCTGTACATTTGTGTACAATTTATCCTAGCGAAAAAAAAAAGCAAAAGGTCTTTTATCACCCTCTCATATCAGTGAATTATGCTTATGGACTTCTTTTACAACTCAAAATCTGGTTTGCTCCAAACTGCAAAAGAGCAAAGTCTCAAATACCTCTCAGTTATTTTTCAATTACATTTAATATCTCTTTCTCAACAATAGTTAATTGCAGCATTCAATAGCTACCTCACCAGCACTCTATGAATGAGGAGATGATATATTTTTGTTTTCAATAAACATCTTGTTGTCCATTTTTGCTGTTTTCCTATAACTTCATCTAGTGTTTCTTTTTCCAATTCTTTTGAGCATCTAGCCATCCAATTTAAGTGTTTAGACATGCAGACATTACACAGAAAACAGAAGTAAAAAATCCTAACACCTGTACCTGAAATGTCATACACCCCCAGAATCCCTATCGATCCATCCCATAGGTTTTTCTCATGGCAGCGAAGGAGGTAATGGATGGAAATCAGCTCCTCTAAAACAGGAGATTAAAATCCAACTCTATTACAGAGTAGGGATGTGTTGTAGGACCCAATACAAGGGATAAAAGCTGTAGCAAAGGTGTTTTAGATGTAAAGGCGACATTAATACAAAACCTGGTGTTGGCATTTCCCAAACAGAGGAACCTAGCTCACCTGACCCGCTCTTGGCACAGCTCCCTGTATCCCAGCAGCATGGCTCCAAGAGCTCCCAGGGCAAAGCCAGCTGATCTGACCCTAGAATACCTCGGCAGAACCTGTTCATTGGATCTTTGGGTCACACCTTACCTGCAAAGGACCTGGTGGCTCACCAGCCTCTGAGAAGAAACACCACTGAGAACCTTAAATACTAAACTTGACCTGTTTTCCCCATTTCAAAATACCTCTGTAATTTCTTATTAAATAAATAAAGGGGCAAAAAAACAAAACAAAACTAAACCTCAACACACATAAACTATATTTTGGTTTAAATCCAGCTTTTGTCTCTATCTGTTCCTACTTAGGCAACCCCAGGTACCTCCACCTGAAAAGACAAAAGGGCAAAAAATGCTAAGGAAAAGCAGAGCCTGAGAACTGTGTTCATTTGTAACCACAATGTTCTAAAATAAAGGAATCTAAAAAATAATTTTTTAGTAGGCATCCCTCACGATATACCATCAATGTAATTACAGGCTCAGATATTAGATCACAAGGTGGAAAGCAGCTTGCACACAGGGCTATAAAATAGTCTCTGCTCTCCTGTCAAATCTTCTTCCCCACCCTGTGTATAACCTCAGCTTTCCAAACTAACTAATTTTATTTAATTTCATTTGCTTTTCTCAAGTGGCCTCTGATTACAATTCAGTGTCTACACCAGAACTGCACCTTAACTGACCAATTTTTTCCCCTATGTCCATGCCTGGCAAACATTTAATAGTAATTACAAATTTCTCGACTCTATTCAAAGGGTGCACAGATAATCAAGAGGCAGTGACTTTGATTGATAGTCACTGTCATAGAAACTGGAGGATGAAATTTTTGAGTGAATTTCCTTGAAGGAAAGCTGGGTAGATAACATGTTCCAAACTATAACTGAGACATATTTTTACCAAATGCCATGTTGCTTAGAAAGATGGCACAAATACCAGAGATTGGCACAATGAAAGAGATTTGCTGCAGCCATCTGAATGCCTTATGCATCTCATTTGATCTGAGACACATCATCTTCCCAATATCACTTGAGCCTCCTTAGTTGCCTGACATATCAACAGAATAAGGAATAAAACTACAGTGAAGCAACTTTCATTGCCAAGAAATTAAGTGAGGAGCTGAACCTCATGGATTTCAAAATAATGATGAGATGTATCAGCAAGGAACAGTGTCACAGGGTCTTCATAAGATGCAGATGGATGTGAAACAGAGTAACTTCATGGGTTGCATCTCAAATTCCAGCCTGGAAATGGTTAAGATAATTCTGACATACACTGTTGCCAGCAAAAGTCTCAAAAGGGAGAAAACACGAAAGCTGTCATCGTCAAATATTACGTGATGTGAGTTAACTCAGTGGATTTAAAAGCATTTGAAGCCGAAACCTACCATTAAGTTCACCTTTAAACAAATGAAAAAAAAACCCTGAATTCATGCAAGGGATACACGAATAGCCTCTAGTAGCAAAGAGAAATCCTGCTCAAAAACTTCTGGTGTGTCAAACACATTTCTGAGTTCTGTTTATTAATATGTTAACCAGAGCAACATTACATCTGAGACAAATTTGGTAATTTTCTCCTTCCCTCTTTTCAAGGCTGGACAGGAAATACCTTTTAATCTTCACTAAAATATTGCCTGGGATTAATTTGAATCTTACTTCCAAGTGGGTTTAGAAAAAGTGATGTGAACCACTTAATATTAAAGCTCTAAGTGACCTTAAACGTCACATAAGCGAAACTAAACAGTTTAATAACACTTTTCAGGACTTCACAAGAGGTTTCCCTAAGATGAACAATGTAGATCTTCTAAGGAGATCTAAAATATTTTTCTAATGGCTTTCCCTTGGTATTTTTAAATTGAGGGATTTCTAACTGCTCATGCACACTAGCTACAACATTTTTACCTGTTATACTGTGATGGTTATTCTATCCCACCATTATATGTAAAAACAGTATTAATAGCATTTATGATTCCTTTATTTGACAAAAAGCCATTTTTGGATGAAACAGTGGGTGGATAAAATAGGAAATAGTGCAAGAAGCCATATATGGGTAAAAAGCAGTGGAGAGATGTTACTTCAGTCACAGCTGCCACAAAAGGGACGATCTAGAATCATCACACAGTTACTGCTGCTGCCACACACACTTGGCAGGAAGACAAGAGAGCAGAGATACAATTCTGCACCTTCTTTAACTCGGTAGGAAAGAAACACTGCCTGGCAATAACCTTCACAACTGCTCAGCCTTTCCATTACACATTCCCACTAACCTTAGAAAGCTGCCAGGCTTCCTGCTTCCTTCCTCTTCAAACAGGTGTTAGGAATACCTCTGGATGTGTTAAAATGGACATTGGAAAAGGATATACTGAAGTCCTACATTACAGAGAATAATTTGTCTGCTTTCAGGCTTCCTTACAGGCTTTCACAGAAGCTCCAGCAAAGATGTCACAGTTGTAGGGCACACCCCCACAGCTGTGCTGGTTCCACTCTCACTGCTTCCATGAAGTTATTATTCCAGCATTCTCACCACTGAAATGAAAGGAGGGAACCAAGGCCTCAAAGCTTGTTTTTTCATGTGCGGAATGTGCATCCCCCTCTTTCCCTCTCCCTGTAACCACTCAATACAAATTTTTAGTGTGCTTACTGTTTCACAGAGACCAAACATCAAATTTCTCCTGACCATGACATCTTTTGATCCCCTGAAGCCTCTCACACAAGCCGGGATTTAGACACGGAGGTGAAGTGGGAACTGAGAAACTGCTCCCTCTCTGCCTACGCTGTGTCTGTCAATAAGTGGCTCCACACTGCCAGGCCTTTTTTTAATCAAAAAAAGCAGCTGTGCATTTGCAAAAAGTTAGACTATATTCCTTACCAAAAAAAACCCCCTCATTTAGATAGATTTAAAATGAACTCTCCCGCTTTAGGCTGCTACCCTGTAGAACATTCTGGCCGCAGCTTTCATCAGTTCCACAAAACGGTATTTTGACAAACAAGTTTAACATTGAAACCAACAGTTGCAATTTGGCAGCCACGGGTTTTCTGTCTCTCATTTTAATAATGTTTCTGCCCAGCACTCACAGTTCTTGTTATTCAAGCTGCAGCAGCCATAACTCATGTCTCTGGGGCGTTATTGTGTGTATACTTTGGAGTAAAGAGGCCTCGTAGGACGTCTAATATGATGTCCTTTGCAATCCATTATTAGAGCATGAATCACCTTGCCAGTTAATCACAGTATTATGAATGCTGAAGGCATTAAAAGCCAAGAGAGATTGCAATACCTATATTTCCAGATTAAGGAAAGCTCTTTAAAAAAAAATGCAGGCAGACTAGCGAATATAGGGTTTGAGCTGTGCCAGATTGGCACACAAAACTGAAAAATTTTAATCAAAAGGGCTTTTTGTCTTTAGTTGCTTGTAATGATATTGAAAAAGAAAGGGAAAAAAACGCAAACTTTCATCTTCTGCTAAAAACGGATATGTTGAAGTAGGAATTCAGTGCACTTGGAGTAAACCCAATATAGTTTTAAAAATAACAGATAAGTACATCAACTCTCTATTTACCTGCACTGTCATTTGAAGCCAGAAGAGACTGATGCATTTAATCCAAGTCATCACCAGTACTGCAGAGCAACATTAATCTCTCATTTGTTTGTGCATGAGTGAGCTCCTTACTTCCCTTGTGTGTACTTTGCTGCCACCTCCAGGATACAGCGGATTTTAGCCGAGACATTTAAAAACTTTGTCACCACCCAAAAGTTATTTTGCTCTGAGGTGCAATATTTCAAACTGTAAGCATGGGTTTAGTTTCATTTTAAAAGGAAACCATCAAAAATCTGTTTGCAGCCACCATTCACAAGCACGGTGTCAGGATAGCTTACAGATGCCAAAGCTGCAGGTTTCTTCCTTAGAAAAGTAAAATGCTGCTTTAAAATAATAGCCTGTTTAGCATCACGCTAAATTACAGAGAAAACCCTATAAAAAAGAAATTTATGGCATACATTCACTCCAGAATCTTTTGTGATTATTATCACCCCTAATTCCAGGAAAAGATAAAGTAAACAGACAATTCTTAACTGGAAGTATTTTACAAGGTTAAGATTTTTTTTTTCTTTTTTAAAGCTGTGTTAGGTCATTCAAGGCACACTCCTAGCTCCATAGAAGCAGGCAATAATTGCAATTAAAAAAAAAGTTTCAAAATCCTTTACAATAAGATGGTAGCAGTGGTATCTTTCTTCTCTTTTATTAATGAGAGGATCAGGTTCAAGAGGATGGAGTATCAGGTATCATTAAGAAATTCATCCTTCCAAAAGCCATAATGAGGTGTTCAGTGTCACAGTTCAGAGTTGTACACAATGGACTATGGAAAATTTGTCCTAAAATTAAGAGTAATATTAGACTAGAGGAGATTTTTTTTTTTTAAGACACTGTACAATTAGTAATATCTGCTTGATATAAGCAACGTAAAAGGATTCAGAACTTGCTAAGGCTAATGCTGTGTTCTGGTTCTAGACATACTATCTACTTTATTTTTCGGTATCTTCAAAAACATAAGATTTTGAAGTACTCACAGCATTGAAGGAAAGTTTACCAAAGAGATGAATTAATTTTTATTTTAAAATAAGATTCAGTGAAAACTAGGTCGTACCCAACAAGGACTTTCATTTTTATTATGAACTTTTCTATCTCAAAAGTATAGGAGGAAGCTTAGTTCCATTGTCTAACATTTACATTCCAGGTTTTTCTGTGCCTGATAAAAGGTAGCAAGGGGAAAACGAACATATCACACACACAATGGCAGAAATGGGCTGTACCACTCACTGGATTAGGCATTGCCATACTCTGTCTCTGCAGAGATCAGCACAGGTACTATACATCATAGAAACTACCAAACAACTTCAGTGACATTTAAGCAGGGTCCATAAATTGTTAGAGTATTGCAGACTTTACCTTACTGGCACAAACCACGTTTTGCCCAGCTTTTGCCAAAAGATGTGGAGATGGCAAGCTGCAGTGCAAACACAAATACCTTTCCATGGTGTAGCTCAAGTGCTTTGCCAAGAATCATTACAGGTTAGGTATTTAGGGTAAGTTAATTGTCTCCATTTTTACTTTGCTCTTACGTTTATTAAAGAAAGGCTTCTGTTGCTTAAGATGAGGTGTGTGCTCACTTCTAAAACTGCTTTGTAATAATCCTGCCAGAAAAAGTATATAATATGACTTGCATTGATTTCGTGTACCAATCATTACAAATTCATCAGAGCCATAAAAATGCATAGAATAGGTTCTCACTGGGCTTACAATAATGCTGAACTACACTTACCTTTTGGAAGTCAAAAGGCTCAATTACTTTTCCTCTCTTTTAGATAGAATTCACTTGCTTTCCAAAGTGACCAGAATTTGAAGTAGCTATTAATTTGTACACAGTAAATGTAATATTCCTTTACAGCTGAATAGAGCAGTCTGAGAGGAAGAAAAGACAAAAAATTCAGTGGAATATCTGTACATAACCTGATAAAATTTAACCCTCAATCCAGAAAACAGAGCATTATATGTCAATATTTCAGAATATTTCAGAAGTACTACAGAAATTATACCAAAATAAAAGAACTGCACTAAGAGTAAGGACTCAGCTGCCTGGAAAATTAAACCACAGTAGCCTATATTGAAATTCTACTCTGGGACCTTGGACTAACATGATCATTTCCTGAAAATGCCTTTTAAAAGTCTGACACCTTTTTTAATATCCTGAAGATACTAAAATTTAACATTTATTTATTTTGTTCTAAAGGAAAACCTGTGCTAATTCACTTCATCAATATGGCACATTGGGAAAAGGGTGTGTCTGCTAATAGAAATTCTAGTAGCAACATGGATTTTTGGGATCATTTTCCTCCGCCTTTTTTCTGTTTGCCTTTTACATGCTTTTTAAATGCTAGAATTTACACTGAAACAAAAACCTGTAAATCAATAAAAAGCAGAAATTAAAACGAAAATAGTAGATAAACTGAGACTTCCTAAGAAAAGACAATTTTCTGTTATTTACATGAACTTCTTTTTCCTATCTAGAACAGAAATAAAAGGCTCATATAGCCTGTTGAGTTTTAAAGCAGGTTCCTAGAATACATTATTAACTCCGTTACTGTTATAATGCTTTAACATTTTTTTCACAGCAGAAAGCTGGATCACTTTTTACTCACTACTGTAAACTTGCTATAATTTCCCATGTAAACATAATCCCAACGAGATGTTCATCACAGAGAGGCTCCCGCAGTCAATATTCCATGTGTCTCTTCACCAGAAGCCATCAAAAGGGCCTGCACATTCTATTTTCTGACAGGTCATGCATCAGCCACATGCTGCTTATTTGTTAGCTTCATTGATTTCTTATGCTTTCACTTATACATCTAGGAGGGAGATGATATTGTCAGGGACCCCACAACACAGATGCAATGAGCTGCTCAAAACAAGCTCACCATGAGATGAGTGTCCATGGCTGGAAGAGCAATTACATTCTCTAAGTATATCAAGATGCTTTTGCCATCCTGATTAAAGGGTAACAGGCTTTCTGAATTATATGTCCATAACAGAGTTTACACACTCCATTACCATGTAGTATCATCAATGTCCGCTTTTTCAGGTAAGCTCTCATTTTTTTAAATATAAAAACGCAACCTTTTTATTTTATAGTTTACGCTGCTGTTGTGATGGGACTGCTAATGTAGATGAGAGAAAGCATTCCAGTCTCCCGTGTGGAGAATTAATCCCAAATTCTGACACCTTTAAACCTCTTCCTCATCACATGAGGTTGAGTGGAAACAGTATTGCTTTGTGCTAAAAGGAGGAGTTAATCCTTCCTTAGCCTTGTTTTATAAATAATGCTCATATGATTAGAGCAACTACAAAAATCCCAAGGAATTATCATTTATAATTTCACACCATTACAGCAAAAGTGGCCAGAGTCTCTAAATTCTCTCAACACAGGCATAAAATTCACAACACAAGAAAATGGGAAAAAAAAATCCTGATCAAGATAAGCCACAGAGGAAAAAATTAAATTAGTGACCACTGCGGGCATAGTGCGACTCCTATTTCAGGCTAAATCTTATTGAGATGAGAGTCCCAAGACAGTCCTATTTAAACTAATTTAGCATAAAATACCGCTCAATACAATGGTGGCAATATCTAGTCTCAACTGTCTCCTGCAATTTACTTTTAATCTGTAATGTTCCCCACCTTCTGTGCAATTTCACGGCAGAAAAATAATAGTTATAAAGGCTACTTTAAAATAGCTTTTCCAGTTACAGACAATTAGTTGTAAAGACATTGAAGTACCCTAGTGCTTCTATTCAAATGTAAATATTTGTGATTTTAACAGCTTACTATTCAAAGAAAGATGAGTGATTCATTTACCACACTTCCTTTATTCAGAACGCTTTGAATAACATTTGCAGTAGAACACTTTTAATAATATTTACAGTCAACATTTTATTTTTTCAAGGGAAGTAATTTTTTCCCCTTAGTTAAAAATTCATTGTCTTTCAAATGTTCTTATCAGTATTGCTGATAAATACTGACATCTGTTTCAGAAATTGTAACAATTGCAGGAAAAGAAAAAATATTTCAATCTCAAAAGCACACTGTAAATTATAAATTGGCCAGTTCATAACTGCGCTGTGCCTGAAATAATTTTAATTATTTCCTTGCTACCTTTTGTCTCAAGACCTTTATCAGTGATAGGTTTGTTCTTCCCATTTGCCATCCCCTCCTCAGTATGAGTTAGAAAGGCCACTACAGCAAAAGCTAAAATTTGAGTGTCATTACCCACTTCTCTCAACTCACCTCACTCAGCAAAAGCACACGAGACAGCAGGAACAGGCAGCTGAGAAAAAGAATCATGCAGGAGAATGCTCTGAAGATCCCTTACTCCCTGGAATTCTGGCCCTCAGCAATCACGGAAGTCAATGCTGAATATTCCAGTAAGATCCCACAGTTTGAGAAAGCAATTGCGTAGAACCTGTACTTTAGCTGAGAGAAAATGATGCAGTATTCTATTATTTACAATGACAAGTGATTTACTGGTTCGCTTTTTATTCCCCAGAACTTGTTCAGGTTTTACACTTCTCCACAACTGCACTGAATTTCTAGTTCTAGCGTCTGAGGCAGCTCTTGCCTTGGCCTGGATAATTCACACCACTGCATCACACAGAACTTAGTCTTCACAAAAGTCACAAGTCACAAGTACTAAGTTCATAACATCATATTCTCCACTCACTCAGCTTGACTGCTAAGTCTGTCTTCTTGCTGGCTGTGGGAATATGTATATCTACAAACATATAATCTAATCCGAGAGACCAAACACCTCAGGAAAGTTTTGTTTTCCTTTTCTAATGTGCTCTACCTTTTAAAACTAAAGATTTATTCACAGCATGACAAATTTTCAAAGAAGCAGCAAGATGAACATTTGGTGATGGTAAGGTTTTAGTTATACCAGAACCAGTTTTCAGCCCAGAAATAACTCATAGGTGCATTTATACTTTGAAACAGTGAAGCACATTAACATGGCTAATCATTCTCACACGTTTCACAAAATCACCCTGTTTCAAGCTTAGTGGGAAGTTAATAACATCTCCCTTCTGTTCTAACTTAAGAGAAGGGAATGAGATGAAATTAAGAGACTGCATGAGGATACCCAAAGCCTCCCTAAGGAAAAGCAGGTTATTTTGTTGCTAGGGCCACAGCAGCATGCCAAACAGCGTTTGTGAACTTGGATAACCTTCTTAAAATTGCAGCAACGCACTTAATGAGCCATACTTCAGAGGTGCATAAAATTAGGACTGAGGTAGACTGCAGACCTAATAAATCTTTCATTAGGACTTGCTCAGTTATCACTTTTCCCAAAGTCATAATGAAACTGAGACCAAGGGAAGGCCCACTGATTTCAAGGAACAGTCCCACTCCATTCCATCGTGACCCTACTGTGTCAGAGATGCTACCAGAGGATTTAGTTAAAGCTCTGCTTTTGACAACAGCCTGTTTAAGCATTGATAGAGAATCATTGGTTCGCTCCCCTGCAGCCAGGGTTACAGTATGTTCCTCAGGAACCCACAGGAATTAGCAATAAACATGCTTGCCAGATATTTCCAAGGGTATTATTAGCATTTTTCACAAGCACGAATTTCAGTGAAATGGAATGGGGTTGACTAAAGTAGTTGACAATTATTAAATTAGCAGCATAGTGTCGATAGTACCTGAGAGTCTTGCCTTCAAGACCCTCAGCAGCAACAAAGGGTTTAACTAGAACCTCGTTTAGTCTGAACTTGCGAACAAAGTAAGTTTCCTGATAATAGAATAAGCCCCAAGACCATTCAAGACTCCATCCACCTGCTGTCCCTTTGACAGACTGGGAGATGGCAGAAACCTACCAAGGAACTATGGAGCTGGTCTAGCAGTTTAAGCCATACCACTACATCTTATTTTCTCACTTGAGAGTGACAAACCATGAATTGAAATTCCACAATTTCGAGTCATCATAAAGACATTTCATTCCACCATCATTATTTAGCGTGACCCGACAAATATGGTGAACTGCTAAGAATAACAGCATCTATTTTCTTCCAATTTTTTTGGGAAAGAAGCAAGAAATGTACATCCCTACTAAAAGTCATGTGTCATATCAAAGTATATGCCACACATGAAAACTCAGAAGACAATTTCAAAGTGAGAGTTTTGGAAGACTTTAAAGGCTTTATTTTAGTAACTTCTATGCTACTCAGGTTCAAGTCATTTAATAAATTCAACAGCTTAAAGCTTAAACGATTAAAGTAAGGACACATAGAAGGAAAAGACATATTAAAAGTAAAAGCCACAGTCAGATGTAACCGCGTTAAAAAATAGAGAAATTGCAATGAGCCCTATGCTTAGGAGAGAGTATTGTGCAGTTAATGTAAGTAATGAACCTTTCATGTGAAATGATGTAGTGTCACAACTCATTTGCATCCCACTTAAAGTGTAATTAAGTTTCCCTGACAGCATGGCTTATGGCTGAAAGAACAGACCTGGCTGCTAAATTAATCCAGAATCCCTCTAGTTAAATAACACTCTGCAAAGAAAACTTAACACACTTTCATTTAAAGTTCCTAAACTTACATTTAAAGTGGCACTACACAGAATTTCAGAGAATGTTTTCAAAGGTTTCAGGATACACTCAGTCACGCGTCTGACTTGAAAATAGGTATGCTGAGCCCACAACAAGATCTGGCCCAAACCACAGTGCATAAGATAATGCAGTAACATCTGAACATATTACAGTTTTTGGGGTTTCTTGGAAGTGACCGGTGCATTGCAGGAACTCCATTACCAGGGCAGGGTTCTCAAATGCAGAGAAAGATTAAAAGACACAGTGAAAAGCTGCCACTAAACTACAGCCAAATAAATGACCATCAGCTGGGTCATCACTTGTAATGATACCAATATCTGATTTTTTCATAAATTAACATCCAACAATAATAAGCTTGATATTAAACACATTTTTTTGGTGTTTTGCCCGACTGTTAATCACTCTTTTCAGCCACCTCCAAAAATCATCCCCTAAAACTAAGTTAATAAAAACATAATAGGAGTGAAGCATGAGTGGCCTGTGGTCTGGAGAGTCTCAGTGGGAGCACTAAATTGGGCAGTACTATTCCTAGACCACGACAGGGAGTAATATTTTATGGTTTATGAATCAGTTTATTCTTTACTGATTTTCATCTTAAAGGTTCTATTTAGAGCAGAGAAAGTTGAAACACTCCAGAATACATAAATCCTGTGAAATCTGCATGGATCTAAGAAAAGTTACCTCACTACCATAACTATGGACTATCCAGAATAAGCAGTTCATAAACACTGTTGCTCTATTTTCTATTATATTCCTACCTGCCTGTTACAAACAGTGAGGAATCTGTGCAGTCTCTCCATGATTCTGAAAAATCTCATTGGAGAGAATTCCAGCTCGGCCGCTGGAAATAATCCAATTTTAGCAGCTTCACAAGATCATTCCCAAGAGTCACTCTGAAACATATTGCATGAAAACCTGCAAAGTCAAAATCTGTATCAAAAAGGAACAGGTACACCACGGCTATAATTAAACTGTCGCTGTTATAAAGGTCTTTTACTACAAGGGGCTAAGTTGTAGCAGCTTTTTTTGACTACTGAAAATCAAAAATCATGTTTGGCAAAATATTTTGATGTTCTGGAAAATTATCTTACTCTATAGCTGAAGAAAAGGTAAGCTGATAGCAGTTATTTTATATACAAAAAAATATTCCAAATAGACACAAAAACCATGGTTTTAGAGATGGTGGTAACAACACGAATGACCAAGTCTCTGAATTTGAGAGATTAAGCTATAACTTTTTAATACTAATACCATCACTACTTAGAAGATTGAGAAAAATAATTTCAAATCTTTTCCATTAAGGGAATGTTTCAGGAAGGCTCTTTGTGCCCAGGAAGAGAAGTTTAAAGCCCCTCTGCAGTCAGAATTTGTAACAATCAATGCAAAACAACAGAAGTACTTAAATGTAGCCCCTTGGATGACAGAGCTTGTACATTTGCCTGACTGTGGTTCTCAACATAAGACAACACATTTTAACAAGCTGTTCAAGTAGATTTAGTCATTACTTGACAGTAGGAACTGATTTATCTATACCCACTACAGCAAGGCAGTTGGATCCCAGATCTCTCCCAGATTCCATTTTTGACTTACTGTTTTGAAATAGACTAAATGGTAACTAGCAATGAAAAACAGGAAACAGGAAAACAGTGTGCAAGTAAATACTATGAGTCTCACTAACAATTTATACTTAAAAATTAAATTCTCTTAGATGTGATGAAACCAGGATTCATAGTCTCTGGCTTTCCTATGAAGAAGCCACCTGGAAGTCTAACATGGTACTCTAGGCCTCATCTGTATCTTCTCAGATACAGTTGTGTATTGGACACCTCTCAGTGAAGAATTTCTTCCTTCCATCTAATCTAAATCTGCCCTGTCTATACATACACAGAAAAGTGCAGGCCTTCTATCAAAGCCCTATGTGGTACCATCAAGTTTTTTCCATTTTTTTAAATTTCCATTTGAACTTTTCAAATTGAAAACCACTGACTTTTCAATCAAACACTGATGCAAGGGTATAAATTAGTTTCTATGTATTAATCTTATAAAATAACGTGTGTGGATAATTTGGATCAAGACAGTCATATCTAAACCACTACCACCCTGAAAGATAACCGCTTTTAGGTGTTTCATTCACTCTTACTGTGGATAGTGCTGGTAAAGTGAAGACCTTTTTTCCTCTACAGCTCTCTCAAAGACTCATTAAGAAAAAAAAAGACAATCATAAAGTTGTCCAAGAATGTTCTCTAACCATGGACAAATATAAAACATTAAGATAAATCAGGAAAATTACTCTCTTCTTTAGCCTTGGTTACTGCATGATTAGGTGTTACAATACCTGCAACAACATAAGTGCTATCCATTAGGACAGAAAGCGCTGGATGACAAAGAATATTTACGTGCTTGTAAGAGCAGCAGGGCTCACTTTTATTCACTTCATGTGCTTGCACAGACATAAGATGCTGCATATATGCTTGGAAGTACCTCCACATAAATCTAGGGCTGAAGGATACAAAATAATCTTTTAGATGAGCTCAAGCACTTTGTTGGAAAAGGCAAAAACCACCTGCAGAAGCCAAGTATTCTTTGCCTCTCTCCCCTTATGTTCCAAATCAGAGAGGAACAGCTAAGAAAGCCTCAGATGATGAGCAGACGACAAAATTGTAACTAACTCAGCTGCTCAACTGAAGATAAGACATTTTGTTAAATTACAAAAGAAACCATGAAGTTAGTAACTCATCTTGGGGTAACTACCATGCCAAGTCCTTACCACAACAGAAGTAAACAACCAAACCTAGGCATGGAACGACTGCTGCTTAAGTAAAAGAAGCCTTTTGATCACACAGGGTGAAATCCTATGAGTTTTGCTATTTAATTCAACAGGACCCAGATTACACCCTTGAAAGTATAACAAAACACTCTGATCAGCTGGAGTTTCTGCAATCTTGATGACACACTCTAACTCTGGCAACTTGTCTAAAGTAACACTCTTCATAAAGGTACAGAAAGCTGCCTGCCAAAGTTTTCACACATTACAGACATTCTATCACTCTAAAAACATTAACTTAAGTGTGCAGTTAACTGAAAGTCTGAGCCAGTGAAAAAACAGTGTTTGTATTCTGCACAATGTGGTACAGTGAGGTTGGACTTTCTGAGAATTAATAGGGAAAAATCAGCTTTGTATTTCATAGAGCTTAAGTGTAAACTTGAATATAAAGAGATACTCACAGAACCGTTTTCTGATTTACTGGATAACCTGAACCAATTTACAAGGGATACAGAGCTATCCTGTTATCACTTGAAAGACATCATATCAGAGCTTTATTTTAACACAGTAAAACAAATTAAATGAAATTTACAGGTTTTAGAAACCAGATGGAAATAAAGATCACAGAGTGGAAGATGGTAAAAAGAATAAATCAATTGGGAAACCTCTCTGTACATGAAGAACTGGGAAAAACATTAAAAGAAGAGATATTAGAGAAATTTATTCTACCATTATGGTTCTCACCTATTTTTACATGACTAAAAAATCCACAATTACTAGAATACTAGATTGGACTTCTCACAAACCACAAGCTTGCAGGTGATGCCCAGCAAATGTCAGAATTTGGCCCAAATCTGATTCAGAGACTACAGATGCTCGTAGACTTTACATCAAATCAATATGCAAATCATTGTAACAAGGTCTAACAGAGCTTTCTGGGAACAACAGAGCTGATTTAACAAAGCTGGAATGGACTTTTGAAATTACAGCTCTCATCAACCACCACAGATTCCCTCCCATGCCCCATGTGAAATTGGGTGTGACTTTTCTGGCTTCAGTTTTCAAATTCACTTGCACTCAGGAGTGCCGGATTCCAAAGGGCTGTGCTGCACAAGGCTGCTCGCTGCAACTTAGGGCCTGACTCACCTAATCACAAGTATTAACATTCCCGGCTGGGGAGCAGGGGGCATCATCTGTTTTCTCAAAATTACAGCTCTTCCAGTGTGCAATGGTTTTTTAACACCCAGCATTTCAGATCCACGCATCACTTGAGACTTCCAACCTTTCACCACAAAGATATGAAAATACCCTCCAATATCCATGCTAACAGAGCTTAAGTAAATGTGAAAAGCTTCAAACTATCTTCTGCTTCAAGAAACCTGCCAAGATGTCAAATGCAAGCATGTAGACCCTACTGAGAGGTGGCAAAATGCATGCAAGCAAAGAAAGTTAATCTTTTTAAAAAAAATATCTCAACATATTCCTGTTGTCTCCTTTTGTGGAAACCTGGCAATGGATACTCAGCAAAATCAGAGCCTGACAGAAATCACAAACTCTTCTAACAACACCTAAGATTCTTCAGTGACTTCTAATGCTGTAGAAGGGCTCAGGGAACATGGAACACAAATCCAATGGAAACTAGGCTTCACAAAATAGCTTTTAATTAGGATGCTCTAATTAGATGCTGAAAGACACACAATCATCCACAATTAATCCTACTCTTGATATGGCTATGGGAACGCCACAGCTAAGTCAGAAAAGACAGAGGCAGTTTAATACTTTAACTTTCAAACCTTAATCTTCGAAGAGGCAATGGAAAAACATTCCTTACTTTTTATGGATTCACTAGTGTCTCCTGCTGTGTGACCTACTGAAAACCAAAAAATTCATCTTGTATAACACCTGCAATTTACCTTAAACAATCCAGTCCTCATGACCATAATTAGATTCATTACACCTGCTAAAAAGGGAGGCAATTAGTAGTCCTAATAAACTAGCCATTAACTTGTACTTATAAATGACTGATTTTAATAGCAGTATATTTAATAGTTTAAAGGAATCATCTCATTTGTCAATTAGTACTACCAATTTTTAATTAAATGATCTTTCCATGAGTGGAGGAAAAAAAAAAAACAACACAGATGTTTCATTAAGTTTATATTGAGCAGAGAATTCTTCTGACTAAAAAGTAATTTTTAAGGGCTGTATTGGCTAAACCAATATTTTGAGGTGTAAATGTTGATACACAAGCTAAGGCCAGAAAGGCAAAAAGTTGCACAGATCTTTGCACAAAATTCTTCTCTAAGGAGGTTTTTGAGGTCTTGCTAATCAGGAAAAAATAGATTTCANGAATTCAAAAAAAAAAAAAAAAAAAAAAAAAAAAAAAAAAAAAAAAAAAAAAAAAAAAAAAAAAAAAAAAAAAAAAAAAACCCCAGACATTGATGAAAACTATAAAGGACTTCCAGAATACATCTATGAATCATAGAGGGAGAAGGTGTTAATAACCAAAGAGGTTATTATCACAGCATATTGTATTACAGTGGACACAGTCAGTGCCTGTGATAGAATCTGTGCAATAGCCCTCATTTGAACAGATAAATTACACATAAGCAATGCCATCAGGATATCAAGCACTTCAGGCATTGTAGACTCAGGAGGATGAAAGTTAAGACTTGGCACTCTGAAGCTAACACATGAAGAATGTGATTAGTCTTTCCTGTATCATTTACTAAACCTGCTAATTAATCTGGAGGGCCCTCACACAAACATCAAATACACAGACTAACTGATATGGAAAGCAGTCTATTTGCTCCTCTATTATAACTAAACAGGTGCAAAATAAAAAAAAAAAAAATCCACTTCTCATTAGCTCAGATATTCTTTTCCAAACCTGAATGTTAAATCTCAGTAAGTCTTAACACTTCAGAGATGCAGCATGTGGAAATGGACTCATGTCTGAGGGAAATTCCAGTATAGAAAAAAATTCCCCTGGTCTACAATGACTCACTTTGTGATGCAAAAAATTCCACTGTGAGCTCAAAAAGGCATATCAAGCCAAAAAAACCGGCAGGATAAAGATGTCTCTTTTTAGGCAGCAGCCTGCACTTAATTTCCAAAACCATCTTTCATGTCAATGACTTCGCTAATGACCATCACATCAATAATATGCGATTAGATAAAATACAGTCCCCAGTCCCTACTCAAAGAACAGTATTACTACAATAATCTGACAGAGCTTGATGCACGACACCCCTTAAAGGAAGATTTAACTCTCTTCCTCTGTACACGGTTTATATCAACAATTTAAAAATACAAATAAGACAGTCAGATCTATTTAACAATATAAGGAAACATGACTGACACCAGTTTGAACGGTGATTTGTGATACACAGGCTGGTAGCACTTTACCCACTGTCTTCAGGACAAAAGAGCCTGTTGAGGTGATTGAAGGGATCCATCCAAGAATATAAAGGAGCATGGAGACACTGCTGCACCAGCTACTCGAGGGTCCAGAAGTGACCAAGTACTCTGCAGCCTATATATTTAGTTTATATTGTTTATATGATCCTACACTCCATTGAATGACACATATCATGTAAACTTCACTGAAAGGGTGATCAGACAGGAACCACAACTGTCTGCCCAGTCCAAGAAACTGAAAAAGGCTGTCCAGGAAAGCGGTGGATCCACTATCATCCACAGAAATGTTGAAAAAAATGTGTGAGCATAGCACTTGAGGACATGGTTTAGTGGTGAACATGGTAGTGTTAGGTTTACAGCTGGACTCAGTCTTAGAGGCTTAACAATTCTATTATTTATGCTGTATTCTTACTTCACATTATAGAGAGCATGAAGAGAATTAATCTGTTACCAGCAAGACTTCTGGAGATTTCCCATCCCCTCTTCATTTTGTGGTTCACACTTAGCTCAAAACCAGCAAAGTCTGAGCTTCCCAATTTCCTGAATTCTGGCAGCCTTCTTCTTCTACTTCTCATTATCTTTGCTCAGCAAGAGATTTTTCAGAACACCAGCAAGGAGCTCTGCTTTGCCCCCAGCTATTAACACACCGTTCTAGTATAACTTGTAAGTAATGTGAAACCACTGCAGGGAATTACAAAACAATTCCTTCAGTCGGGTTTCCAGCTACAAGAATAGCTGCAGTGTTTTAGGCCAACAACCCGTTCAGCACAGCGACCTTTTTACATAGGTAGATAACTACAAAAGAGTGAGAGCATATGCTTATCCTATTGCACTCCCAAGCTCCAATTATTTTATGCCGAGAGGATTTCTTTAATCTGATTTTATATTCTTTAAACCCATCACTTCATCTTTCTTCCACGTACCTTTCCCAGTCTCCCACTGAGTCCACAGAAACTTCTTAAGCACACAGTGGCAACACAGTGTTAAGGGAAATACCACCCTCCCCTGCTCTGAAGGGAGCTGAACACAGCCTTAACAGCAGGAGCTCACAATAAAAGGGCATTTCCCATCACATAACCTGTCACCACAAGGCAGAAAAGAACACTTCCCACTGAAAAAGTCAAACCCTGGCAATTCTACCTGCCAGGGGTGAATTCCCACTCCCAGCAGAATCTTCAGAGAATCCACCTCTCAAGCTGCAAAAAGCTCTTGTGAAGTTTCTGAAAAGCTGTGTCACAGAAATTACAAAAGGCTCCTGACAATATGGACCTCTCACCAAGTCTCAGAGTTTCATTCTAGAAGTCACAAGAGTTTGAGCAGGTACAAAACTACGGTTTTGTGTTCTAATATCATGAGTTACCCTTCCTCTGAAACTGCTAAATATTTTGCTGAAATTAAAAAGATTCAAAGCAGAGACTTGGCATAAGAGGTTACAGCCCACCCTGTTAACATTCAGGAAAGTAATATGCAATTTTAAAACAAGAACCAATTATTTAAAGTGCCAGACACAATTAAATATAAATACCATGGCCTATATAAGCTATAAAGCACTGAAAAAGTACCAGTTTCCAAACTGTTTAATTTGCTGAAGGAAGCAAACTCAGCAGTAAGAAGTGAACCAATTACATTGCCTGGAATAAGAGATGAATAATTTTACGACAGCTACTGGCACCAAGATATAAACTTCACAGCCTGCAGAGACTGAGTTCAAGAGAACTAACTCATGAAATGAAAGACAAGATTAAATTGGCAACAAATGTGCTCTAAAGAGGGAATTTCTGTATTTTAAAAAGGTAAGATCTGAAGACTCTTTTTTTTTTTTCCCCCCTACAAAAATCTCTTGCATTTTCCAAGAAAGCCACTGGACTAGTCTGGCTGGATTGGTTTTTTAAAAGCAGTGAGGGCATAGTAATTTGATTTTACTTCAGTGCTATTTTAATACTATTTAGTCAGTGCTGGCCTATCATATGTAAAAATACGTTTGTATTTGCAAATACATTACGTAACTGGCAGAGAGTATTTACAAACACACACTTCATGATAGTCTACAGTGTAATTTCTGAAAATGAAACAGGAACATATTTTAGTATGTTCATAGCCAGTTCAGATACAAGCAGTGCCTCCTGATCCATCACTGAGAACCCTCTCACAGACCCCGCTACAGCCAAGGCTTTTACTTGTTCAAAAACAGAATAAAGAAATCAAGTAGTGCCAAACCTGGATAGAACTGAATCTCCCTGATAATACTAATTTCAACAGACAGACGAGTAGATGGAAAAAAGGCATAAATGCAATACAGTTTATGGTAAGTGTTGCTTTGATCTCACTGAGGCTGTTTGTATGAGCACGTGCACAGCTGTTTATACAACCTGTGCAAATAATCAGGCTTAAAGCACTTCCCCGTACTTCTGCTGAAGCACTGCTCAGAGACACTGTCGCAAACTAAAGCACTCACCAAAAGCAAAAGGAAGGAATCAACAAAATAAATGGAGGTAAACTATCAAAATTCAGTAGCATTATTCTAAATGCACCACAATTAAATGCAATGAATTCTACTTTAGAGATTGCTCTGGCAGCAAGAAAGAATTCTTTTTAATTTTACTTGCAGCAAATTATGCGCTGTGCTGTTCACATTTCGAAAGGATTTTTATGTGGTCAGAATTTAAAGCACAACAAAACATTCTGTGCTGTGCCTTTCAGAGGCAGAAAACAGCTCAGCCTGGAAAAAAAGAAACTGCAAGAAACATAGTACTTATCACATTCAGCAGTAACTTATCATCACGGTGCTGGGCAGCAACAAATTTTCACTGACTCATGTATCTAATAACTAGAACAGAACAGATAATACAGTAGCTGTATCAGCCAGAGAAGTCAAAACGTATCTATTCCTGCATGAAATCACAGCTTTCTAGCTCTAATATCTGACCTAGCATATCAGAAAACATATTTCCAAGTACACAAAGACATGAGCAAAATTTTACTCCTGTTAAGAGCTTTTGCATTAAGAAAAACCCCACTGTGCAGGATCACTACACAAAATATTAGATGTTACCTGACAGCCTAAATTGCTCCAGCTTTGTATTTAAGATAAAAATCACTTCTAGCAGTAGCACACATTACCATTCAAGTTTTCTTTAAAGAAAAATATTGTTTTGAATTTTTGTATTGGAGAAAAGGCATTTTCTGTCCCACCTGAGCCACAGTTTTCCCACTGTTTCACTAAGCTTCACTGTAGGCTTTTCGAACCACTGAAGCCTCACCCTTGAAGGGGTGCACCATCTCTTACAAATCAGGCTGTATTTAAAAAATTAATTCCTTTAGAATTCTGAACAAGCCTTTTTGGAAAGTTTGCAAGAGACCAGCCAAGGCATTGGCATAAAAATAAAATCCAAAATAACATTTAAATCATTTGAACATCGCAAAACTATCTTTTATATTACAGATTGATTGACACCTCATAGAATTTATCTTCTGTTGATTTTGTCTCACAAATTATTTTTGAAAATAAGCCTGTAGGAAAGCTGTAACTATACAGGATGACAATGTTTCTTACAATGACGACAACTCAACTAAATGAAAATAAGCCACCATCAGCTTGATTGAAATATCCTTTCTCCAAAATCAAGGATACAGCAAGAAAGAATGGATCTGGTTAAGGATATCTAGGCTGGCAGCACCAAGGCACAGTTTAGACAACCCTCTTCTTCCACCTAGTGGCAAGAAGCATAAAGAACAAGGTCTTTGGGAGTGCAAACGTAAGTTTTGTTTTCAAACACCAACTCTAAAAAGATTCACTAACATTGTAAGGAGGATTGAGTCAGGTACAATTCTGGTTCTCATGTTTAAGCTCACAATAAACATGGTATCACTACCATGCAGAGGAGTTTGTTTTTCCCTTCTATCATCAAAAAACGGAGAGAGTTCAGGAAAGATAGCATACAACTGGCCCCCAGTAATCACAATTCAAACAGACACTTAAAGCTCAGAAACACTCAGGTGAACCAACTGATGGCAGCATGGAGTAGCATGGGCCTTGAATAAAGTCTGTATGAGAATTTTCACTTTCAGGAGCACCTAGCATTGCATTTTGTACTGCAAAGACAATGATTTTACTTTAAATTACTTATTTAGGAAATGTAATCTATTTCCTTCCAAGTTTATAATTTACACCCAAAGTCAAATCTGAAGCAGTCAGTTTGAAGTAGGAATAAACATGAGATGAACAAAAAATTTTATTTACTGTCCTTTACTTAAAAAGTATCATTCCTCATATGAAAACAACCTTTGTGAGAAAAGCAGTACATCCATTTTTAATCCCTGCACACAATTTTTTGACAAACTGTTTAATTTAAAGTGTAAAAGTTTAGTGAAATGCTGCTTTGGTTTTGACTGGAATTTCCAAACCAGTTTTGAGACATCAATGTCTAGAAGATATTTTAATCAACATTTATTGGATTATTCAATATTTCAGACTGATGTTATTCTTTAGAAAACTGTACATGGACTGAAGGTAGAAAAAATGCCAAACAACTGAATGTACAATACTTACAATTTTCAACAGATGGCACTTTATAGCAAGGAATCTACATTGTCTAATTGAAAAAGGGCAAAGCAATTGGATGGCTGAGTGCATTGACATGCCAAAGTTTGCCACAGAAAAAGCCTAATATCCTCAAATATGAGAGTTTAGTTCTATAAAACTGGAAGTACAAAGAGGGAACCTAAAGCCAAACAGAATGTTAGTTCAGAGTTTCTATTTCAGATATTAACTACACTGAGGCGTTCTTCACGAAGGTGAGGTATTCCCATCTTCTTTGCTTCTCAGGCAGAACTTATAGCTGGAGTTAAATTGAAAGAGAGCAAAGAAAATGTGACCGTCAGCCTGTGGTTATTACTGCAAACATGCAAGGATCTGGTTAGGGGGCAAGCTTCCCATTTCCTAAATTAATTTACATAGGATTAAGTCAGCAGCCACAATCAAGCACCAATTGATATGCTAGACAAAAAACAAAAAAGGAACATGTCATTTGTGAATCTTGTGAGGGTTTACAGTTTAGATGTTACCATCTGAGAACATCCACTATTGTTAAAATGACTCATGCCCATACACAGAAAATATAAGCACATACACCTAGAGCATTTCCAACTCTCAGTGGCATACCAAAAAAATTCTCAGACATCTGAGCTGAATCCTTGAAGCGATGTGACAAGTCTTAGAACAAACTAGCTTTTGCATGCACACAACTATCTCAAAAGATTTTACTCCACCTGATTTGTCACAGAAACTTTACCCAAAATACACAAGACCTTTTGTAAATCTATCGTCTGCACCTAAATACCATTGGAAACTCCACACAGGGTTCTGTGATACAGAGTAAGGACCCCCTTCAGCATTAAGGAAGGGAAAACTTCAGGGATAGGAACATTCAGGAAAGGGCAGTGTTATACCTCTTGTAGGGCAAGTACTGAGGCTCCAAAATCCATCATAGTTACATTCCTCCTGTTCCTGAAGGAGGCATTCTTCCTCCTGATTGTAATCAAAAAATTTAGGCACATAAGGATCTCGTTCAGCAGTCAAGAAACAAACAAGCAGCAGTGAAAATACAGCAGAAATACAGCAACTACTGGAAACCTAAAGATTTCAAGCCAGGTATTGGCCTTGCCAGACTTCAGAGCTCTCACAAAAACACAGCTGTAATTTTAGCACATTTTTTCTCCTTCACTGGTAGCTGCAGATTCATCTCTTGCACAGATGAAAAACTCCATACCCAAATGAATTGAAACACAAGCCATTCATACATTTAGAATCAACAGATCCACATCCTTTGCAGTTGATTTTAAGACTGATCAATGATTTGGGTGTCAAGGAAAGCCTTGCTAATCTGCTCATTTACAAACTCTGCTCAGAATGAGGAAGTTGTTTCCATACAGCTTCATCCAACTTCAGCGTTACAAAAATTTACGCCTCAATCCATTCACTTAGTGAGGGATTTCCATATATCTGATTCAGGCTGCTTCCAGTCCCCTCCTGTTAGTCCTTTCAGGTTTAAGTCTCTGAAAAATTCCAGACAATGACTGCAAAGAGAGGAGAAAGAAACAAAAAATAGTTGCAAGTCTTGTAGCATGTGTCTTAATCAAAGGCAGTATCCTCAATATGTTTAATTCATCTTTATTTTCAGGTTTTCTTGGACAGGAATATAACCAACATTCCACGTGCTTATTTTCCACAACTTCAGTTTACAAATAAAAACCACTGCTGTGTATCTGACCTACATTAATAATTTGAAAACGTGAAGTTCTTTTATCAGGAAGTAATTTATAAGAGTAAAAACAAACTAAGAGTAATGAGAGAAGCAAGGAACAGCCTCTTCACATAATTTCATCTGCTACCAACATCTGTAAAAGACAAGAGCTTTTTTGAAAGGGGTACTTTAGAAAGAATTCCTTCTTAAAAAGTATTACAGGCATTCTACAGTCTACTACAGAGAAATAAAAGTATCTATTTCTCACTGAACACCGATAATGTATTTTATTAGCAATAGCTTTGCATTTTTTAAAATAAAGTTCAGAAGCCAAGTTTTCTTAAATGAAGGCAATAAAGGGTAATTTACCTAAAATTTACCCTACCTGACCATCACTGTATGTTGTGTGACAAGTCTGTATAAGAACTATA
Organism: Dasyornis broadbenti; assembly: GCA_013397935.1. Lineage (NCBI taxonomy): Eukaryota > Metazoa > Chordata > Aves > Passeriformes > Dasyornithidae > Dasyornis > Dasyornis broadbenti. The sequence continues at coordinate 2,221,803 of VZRN01004506.1, read as the reverse complement.
GTGTGTCCTCTAACACAAAATGCCCCAAAGTAACAGGTTTTATCAGATCATCTCAGCCTCACACCCAAAGAAAATAATCAGGCCCAAAGCACAATTTAAAAATCCAAATTCTCTGGTTTTTTCTATTAATATTGGGTATGCTTTAATTACACTTTTTTAGTTTAGTCTGCCTTTTCAATTTTTTCCATAGTGTGGAACCATCTGTAGAGGTGAAAGCTTTTAGAACAGTAGGAGAGAAGCAAAAGAGATTTAGTGGAAACGTATCTGGTGAAATTATCACTAAACAGCACTTCAGGAGGTGCTGAAGTCAAGAAGGAAAAGTAGAACCTATCCAAGATTTAGATGAGGAAGGTGCCAAAGCAGATACCTATGGTATTGAATGCATAATTTTCTATGCACCTAACATGGAAATCAAGCACTAATTACAGCTCTCTGCCACAGTGCTCTATACGAAGTACAGCACCCATGCACCCAGAGCTAAGCAATACAATAAAAATAGTAGTGGCACTCAACCCAAAAACCAGATTAGCCTTTTTAAGCATTCAACAACAGTACAACCATATTACATAAGAGGTCACTTTATGCTTACAAATCTGGTTCCTGTCCTTCCCGCAGCTCATGTCGAGGCACAGGATAAAGTGCTTCATATTTTCTCTCTTCTCCCGAGCCATGAATTGCAAATGCATTAAACTTGTCAGTGCCTGGTGGGAAATAACTCCAAGGAAGAAGAGCTTTACCCTCCCATTTGGTTTTCATTCTGGTCACCTCAAACTCTAAAGGAAGTTCTTCCTGTTAAAGGAGGGTGAAAAACAAGAAGTATTAGGCACCTTTCGATCAGAGAACAGGTAAAGAAAAATCATTATGAATGCACTTGACCACTTACTTTCCATATTTTTCTTCTGCCAGAAAGCAGCAGCAGTAAGTACTGCCCATGGCTGTCAAAGAATCAGAGCACAGTTTTCCTAAAATTATGTCAAGTTATTAGTGCATTATACAACCACAAATATGTACATTCCCCATACTGAAACAATTTCTGTGTCTAGTCTTCTTCGTACACGTATCTCACAAGCATTAGAACTGGAAGTGTAAATTAGCATTTGTGACTTTTTTAGTGCTGTACTTACGGACAAAGCTCAACTTCTAAATACTGCTCAGTTCTGCCACTCAGAAAGAATGCTTCTACAACTGAAAAAAACCCCAAAAAAGCCCCCAAGCTGTCAGTATTTTATATCAACTATTTCATAATATCCTGAAATCTTCATATTCCATTAATACAACTTTATTTTCATGATTTTTGGCCCATGCCATGCCAGAGCTTGACTCGCTACTGACATGTACACAGTAACTACACCCAACTATTCAAAATGTTGTGCCATAATTCTAACTTCAGGAGCTTTTTATTTTTAATTCCTACTATCACAAAGAGCTTTATAAAGTACTGTACTAACTTTATTAGCTTTACCAATTTGAAAACACTCACCCTGATGCAGCAGGAAAATAAGGGAAAGAGGACCATACATTCACAGCAGAACACACACCCCATAACTAAAACTGGCAAATCTCAGAAACAGTAAGAAAGCATTTAGCTCTTAAATGATTTCTTCCTATAGATGGATATTTTGGACAGAGGATTACTGTTCCAGGTGTACTTGAAAGCCACTTATTACTGCTGAATCAAATTTCAGGAATACAAATCAGAACTACAGCAGTGTTTCTCATGTAAAATTACAATGGTGCTTTTCACTGTTACAATGCAATGACATTATGAGAAAACTTTAATTAGAATTGTGATATTACTGGTATCTTTATTTTTACTTAAAAATGTTTATTAGAATAATATCAAAGAGGTGGTAATACTGTTTTAGTAGAGCTTGAATCAGAATAGTTCAATAATCAGGAAGTAAAGAACTGCTGGAAGTATTCAACTCTTGCATTATTCAAAGCAATGGGTAAAAGTGGCAGTACGGACAGGAAAGGAGAAAAAACCAGCACTACTATGAGAATTCTCCCAATTCCATCTGGGTACAATTTTTAATTGCATTTCATGAGGTGTAACTTCTGTGTTTCACACCTTCTTATTCCTCAAAGGAACTCTGGAAAAACGATTAAAACACTTTGCTTCTTAAAGGAAAAGTGGAATCTCCCTCTAGGATTTCACTTCTCCTTCCACAAAAGCATTTAAATATATGTGCCACAACACTATTTTGATATTCAAATATGTCGAGCCCTCTTGATAATTCACAAGTTATATCAGTAACCCAAAAACTAAGTTTGAGTGCATGTACTATTGACAGGATGAGGAAGACAACTTCAATGTTATCGAAATCGACCTGAACTCCAGTTTGGGGGTTTTTTTGAAAAAAACAACCATCACAGACTCTTAACAAAAGACCGGGCATATTAAATACAGAGGAGCATCAGTGTCTACAGAAATCAGATATATTTGCAGCAGAAGAGCTACACTTACCCTCATAGTCCCACAGCCTACCAAAGGGTTTCCCTGGCTCTCCAGGAGGTGCTGGAGGGTCATTAAAGAAAGGAGCATGAACTTCCATCAGCAGTCCTGCATTGTCCGGCCTCAGCCCAATTGTAATCGGCTCATGGCTCACAGGCAAACCATCCCACGTGTGTTTCATTCTAAATTCCATCTTCAGATACTACACAAATGAAAAAGGAAAGTTCTATCAAAAAAACATCTCAGATTTCATCTCAGTATGAATTGCACTGTTTGTTTGCTCAGGGGGGAAAAAAAAATACACTTTGGTATAAAGTCAATAATCAAACCATACTTTTAGACATAAAAATTGAAACAAATTAGCTTTGTAAAAAAATAAATAAACAGTTACATAAATGCTGCTTCTCATAGGCTTTTATGCCTGCAGGATTACAAATGACTCTGAAATTTTATTAAGCTTAAGGCTTTTCAACCATACAGCTGAATAAATACCTTACAAAACCACCACAAATATTTATCAAGAGTACAGATAAACAAAAGCCTCCTCTACATGATCTCAGAGGATTAGGTAACATCAGAAAAATAGACTGAGGGAAAAACCTTTGATGTCCGAGACACAAGAAAATGAAGCAACTAGCTAAAGCTTTCCTTTGCCGTCACGGCAAACCAGCCTTTCCTTAAGCGCCTCTGGGGACGGTGACTCCACCAACTCCCCAGGCAGGTCGTTCCAAAGTCCAATCAGCCTTTCTATAAAGAAATTCTTCCTAATGTCCAACCTGAGCCTCCCCTGATGCTGTCTCACGCTGTGTCCTCTCCTCCTGCCGCTGGTTCCCCGGGAGAAGCGGCCGACCCCCGCCTGGCTACCGCCTCCAACGGGGGCAGCAGCTCCCAGAGGGCTCCGCACCGCTCGCGCTTCCTATTCCCAGCTCTGCTACTCT
>VZRN01004506.1:2202103-2218359 GCA_013397935.1 Dasyornis broadbenti | reverse complement strand
TTTTTTTTTTTTTTCCTGAAGGGAAGTTTAAACGTTCCAGCCCCTATCCCCAACCCATAAACCCCTCCAGGAAAGTTTACCGAGGGCTTCCCTCCCCTCCGCCTCAGCGCCGCGCCATGTCAGCTCGCCACGTGACGGCGGCGGCGCGGGCGGCCGGGCCCGGCGCTGAGGGCGGGCGAGAGCGACCGGCCCCGCCCCGGCCCTCGGCGGCTGCGAGGCTCCGTAGCGGCTCTCCAGAGGTGGTGGTGGTAGTGGTGGTGGCGGTGGCTCCGGTAGCACCGGGGCTGTGTCCTTCCCGAGCACCGGGCTGAAAGGAGGGAGGAGAGGGGCGGCTCTCCCCGCTGCCCCCGCCCCAGCGCACCGGCGGTGAGGGGAGCGCGTCCCGCCCCGACGCCTCCGAGCTTCTGCCTCCGCCCTCCGGAACGGCGCTCGCCATCGCCTGGACAAGCGGCTTTTCCCCGGGGCTTCCTGGAGTTCTGTGAGGGGAAAGCTGGGAGCACCACCAAGCCAGGTGAGCGTTGGTAGGGGAGGTTTATACCCCGTAGTAGTGAAGGTCTGTATTCCGTAGGTTTCCCAGTGTTCGCTGCAGTGAGTAACAGCACGGATAGTAGTTTTAGCCAGCTAAACACTAATAATTAAAAGCTGCTAGTGCGGGTAATGGCCAAAAGCACGTGCCTTTTTGTGTGAATGCCTCTTCGGTTATGAAACCACGGCGTTTCCTAGGCTTTGCTTACACCTGGAAGCTCTCTTCCCAGTTACTCGTGAAATTTGCTTTACAGACTAAAGTCGGCATTTTTAATCATGTGTTATTTGATACAGTTTTGATGGTTTTAATACGACTTATGCAGAGTACACCTCAATTACTTACCAACAAGACAGAAAATCGTCGTAGAGAAATTGCTTCTGTTGAGTTTTTATTCGTTTAAGTAGGAGATGGCGTGGATGCTTTGTCCCTAGGACTGCCACTGTCCCTAATTAGCGCTGCAGGAAAACTTGGCAGCACGGCAGTAAAGACCAGGTCACGGTGCATGCGGTGCTAGCCGCTGTGCATCACTCGAACCTCAGAATTTCAGTGGGTACCAAGTTTCGTATGCTGGCTTTGGGTGGCTAAGGGTGAAAGACCAGTTTTGACTCCAAGGATTTCAGTAGCAGAAAAGCTTCTGTCTGAGATAACAGTCATTCTCATTTAAAAGTTTGTATCTTTCTTGAGCTTTGCAAGGGTATTTGTTATGCTGTGACACGAACAAATTTTGCATTTTTTCAAGTATTGGAATATTGCCTTTTCATATGTATTTACTTTGGCTGTAGCTTATTTTATATATCTTTAGACTTACATTCTTTGGCTGGTAAGGGCAGTAGCTTTCCCTTCCTGTTCCCTGATGTTCCTTTGCTATTACCTCCTTTCTATCCCCACTGTCTTTTTCCTATATCCTGCTTTAGAAGGTAAGAACTAGAAAAAGAGCCATGGGATATGTGTCAAGAAAAATAGGGAAGAAGTTGTTTAAATCAAAATATAGCCATTACCTTCCCAACTTCCTTTTTCTTCTTCGTTACCCATTCCAGTTACAAAAGTGTTACTCAGATTCTTACAAAGCAGAACAAAAATATTTCTTAAAGAAAACAGAATATGAGAGGAATGAAGTTCACTATTGTTACAGTTCCTGTAGGCTTTTTCAAGTCCTGGGGTTTTTTTAACATTTATGCAAATTGAAGAATTTTAGAAGCTTTTTTTTTTTTTTCATTTGAAGCACTATATTGTTAAACATATTTCTGACTGCCAGTCACATTTATGTAGATAAAGGCCTGTGTTATTGCTATGATTCACAAACGTGGTGTTTTTCAGATCAGCAGCTAAAAATGGCACTTGAGAACCATGAAACCGATGAGATTCTGCAAGGTACTTCTGAGCAGGTATGTGAACTCAGGGATGGAAGTAGTAAGAATTTTTTTGATGAGGTTTTGTGATAAACAACTTTGCCAATACAAAACACAACCCACTTCAGTGTTCTCTGGCCCTGTTTTGGGTCCATCATACAGCTCAGCAACTGCAGAACAAAACTGCCCTAACAGTGAATTATGGTATTTTTGGTGCATTTTTAAATATTTTGTACACTTTTTCACTTTTGTAGACTTCCTTTTCCTAAGATACTGGTCTCATGTTGAGGTAACTTTTTGTGCTGGGTCCCATAAGCCTGTCTGAAAGCTTGTGCAGAAGTTAGGGCTTCAGCACTTTCCTGATGCTGGGATGCACAGAAATGAACCAAGCACTTACACAAACTTTGATTGTTCTTTTAAGATCAAGTTGATTTTCCTTCAGATGTAATAATGCTTTAGATCAGAGCATCTCCAGGGAAATTAATCATTAGTTTTTCTTGTTGGGCCGGCACTCGAGGGCTTTTGAGCTTAAACCTGAAAGAGATTCTGAGGCATATTGTGTACAGATTACAGTACAGTTTTGGGTTTTATATAAAAGTTTAAGATGACATACTGTTTCATGCAAATACTAATAAGTGAATTATTCTACTACAGGAACATGCCCCTGGTGGTGATAGCCTATCAGGGTCCAGGATGGTGGACCAGAGGTAACTGATTCCAAGTGCTAAGTGGGAATACTACAGTGTATTTGAAGGAAATTGTCATGTGTTCATGAACCGGGTCTTGTGTACATGTGTCTGTGGAGGTGTTACTGTAAAAGTTGTTTTTAGGTGGTATTGTGTTTATTCAGTAAATTAAATTACTGACTTTGCTTCCACAATCTGTAAAATAAAGGATGAGAGATGAATGAAGGAATTCTCAAGTCTAAATTCTGAGATAACAAACTAAAGTTCTGGGAAGACTGTGCTGGTCTAGGTAACACAGGTGACTGCTGTCTGTTGAGGTCAGGTGGATGTTTTTAAAAATGTTCTTATGATAGTCTTAAACTAACAGTTGTCTATCTGTAAATGGTTTCGTGATCACTGTAATTTTCTCTTACAAAAATGAGCTAGCTTTTCATGTTAGCTTTTAATATAGAATTTTCAAAGGATTGCTATCAATTATGAAAATATTAGGAAGGAAAAAGTGTAGAACTGCAATGTTCTGCATTATCTTCTAGGCCACTTTACTGCTGTATGTGAGATCAGCAACGAAATCTAGTCTTTTAATATTTGGGATTCTGTGTGGATCTATGAAATACTAATGTTGTATTAATGGTCATTTCTAATGCCCTATTATATGTTCTATTGCTACTATGTAGGACTTCTGCTGTTAATGGTCATTATTTTAAAGCAGTAATTAAATTTGTTAAATTCATTCTGGGTAATGTTGAGCTTGGAACTCAAGAAAAGTGTTCTCTTCTGGTCTCTAGATTAGGAATTCTTCAAAGCTAGTTAATTACCAGAGCATTTCAGCATTTACAAAACTCGTTCTAAGCATGTTTTTCAACTTCTTAGTGTGTCAACTCTAATCACAGAGTATGAGAAACACGTGGAGGAAATGAAAGAACAGCTGCAGCTTTATCAGGTAGGGCTATTCCTAACATTTCAGACTGTGCCTTCTTAGTGGTCTGAATATGTAGGCCACTAGTTTTTGTCTTGCTTCACAAAGCTGCTGGACGGCAGGCTGCCTCAACGGGATGAATGGAGAGCTTTCTGTGAAAAGGTTGGGAGATTGTCCAAATTGCAACAGTGTAATCATGGGGGTTGAGCTGGAAGGGAACCGTCCTCCTTTCGGCCACGCAAAATGAAACTTTTTGTTGCTTCATAACACGACTGAGAACCAAAGTGATGTTAAAACCTGTGGCATACAGAAAACAATTTCTGCTTGTAGTCTGCCTACAGAGGTTATACACTGGTTTTGGTTTGATGCACTGAATCTGTTTGATCTGTCCATCATAATGATTTTGCAAATAGTCTTCCAGCTTGATCAATTTCAGAAGGCAACAGAAGCACTACAGCTTTCTTGCACTAGTAAACAAAGCAGCCAGTTAGATTCATAAAACTGGAGTTTCTCCTCAGTTAATTCCTAAACTTTTCTCAAATGCTTACAGCATAAAAGATGAGTTATGCACTCTACCCCTGAAAGAGCTTGAGTTAATTAAAAATCAATCTGTAAGAGGCATAATAATTTCAAAAGGTTAAGTTTAATGTCTGTAATAACTTCTGAATGCTGAGGTGTAACAGGACTTGGCAGCTGTTAAATTTAAATGTCATCCTGTGACTTGCCTTAAAAAAAGCAATTGACTTTCGTTTATTGTATTATTCTGAATTAAATTGTCCATCTTTTACAGTAACAGTCAGAAATACAGGATGAAAGTATTTACCAGAGTTTGAGTAACTTAAATGAGTGCTTACTCTTGCTTGTCTTTGTGTCAGGCACAAATGAGTGAGATGAAGCTAAAATTGGAAGAAGTCATCAAGGAAAATGAAAGGTAAATAATTGCACTGCCGTGTTACTACTACTGTTTCTCATGATTTCTAAACATTAAAAAGCTTTTTTCTAGGACCTTGAAATCTTTGAAGTCTTCAACTACTAAGTAAATCCAGGATCTTAATGTTAGAGCCCTTAAGAGCGTAACGCAGATTACAGCACCAGGTATAGGAGATTTTACCATGTCACAAAAAGAACCAGATGTGAAACTATTCCAAACTGTCCATTGTATTTATAGAACATAACTTAATAGATTTAAATTTGACTTAGAATGAAATAGCATGTACAGGTGGAAGGTACAGTATGGTTCAGTTGTTAAAAAAATCGCTATTCAAGAAATACTTTGCTGAACTGAGTTCTTTGAATTTCAGGCTGCATGCAGAGTTGAAAGAGCCTCTTGAGAAGCAACTGGAGTCTCTTCCTTTCATGCATCTGGAAACTGATATTCCTGCAGATGAAGGCTTAGTGAGAACCCTTCAAGAACAACTACGGCTGGCAAAGCAAGTGTGTGAGATTAAATATTTATATTATTTTATTTCTCTTGTTGTGCCTTGGCAGATTGGGGGAAGCTGTTTTTTTTTTTCTTGATTCTGAAATCTTTTGTTCAGAGTTCATTGAGACTGTTTTGAGGCCCTCTTGAACTTAAAGACCTGAAAAAACTCCTTTCCCAGATTCATAAAATAATTTTTTAATATTAATTTGTGTCAGTAATTTTACCTAGTTGACTTGATCCTTATGTTGAATTCATGATCAGCAACTCAATGAAATATTTTGTTCATGTTTTTTGTAGTAGCTTGTCATTTTAATCAAAACTATCATAATGTGATATGAGGAGGGAAGTATATGTGGGATATAGCAAATAATACATAAATCTGAAAATACAAGCAAATTTTGTTCAGCTTATTACAATATATCAATCTTGTTCTGTATGATTAAGTTAATTTGACAGCTGAATTTTGGTATTTGCATATTATCTAGACTGTCAGTCTACCTTAAAGACCTGTAAAAGTTTGAGCTCTTCAAAAAAAAAAAAAAAGGCAGAAAACTGGAAGGGGAATTTGAACTTCTAAGCATCTGTTTTTTTGGACTTGAATTTAAATTTAAAAATGTGGAGAGAAAAGTATAGGTAATGGCATTTCTTCAAAATAGAAGTTAAGACCTGTCTTTTTAGAGAAGGATAGCTGAAGATAAATGTGTTCTAATAGAATATTTTTCTGTACTTATAAGTAAATTCTGTCCTTTACCTCTAGGAAAAAGACCAAGCAGTTGAGCTCTGGCAGACATTTTTACAAGAGCATGATCGACTTCAGCACCAGTACCAGGAGCGCCTGACTGAAACTCAGATTCACGTGGCTGAAAGGAAAAAGCAGAATGTAATTTTCATTTATTTTTGTTCCTTTTTTTTTCATATATATATTATATATATATATACACATGCACAAAATATGCATGTGCATAGAAATAATCCTGTGTTTGAATTGCATGGTTGGAAATCTTCAGTACAAAAAAAACACTTGAAAAAGTTCCTTAAGATTTCTGAATTCTGAGGTGAAAGTTTTTCTTTATTTGTTCTCTGTGTTTGAATAGTTGGAAAAGTAGTCTCCATTTCCTGCTGTTATTCAGTAAGGAAGCATGTGTAAACAGATAAAAAGTCAAGTTCTCTAGTATTTGTCTAGTGCTAGCTTGTGTTTAGCAGCCTGTTTCTCTTCTGCTGTGTCTGGGGAAGGCCTTTCAGGAAATCTTAGAAAAGCTGTTCCGCTTTGATGAGCTGTGTAAAGATGCTCAGTGCGTGAAGAATTAAAAGGAACTTGATGCCTGTATGTATCTTGCTGCATGTATCTTGTAGGCCTGTAAAGAGAACCTACAAATTCTTTTAATATTTCCTCTCTATTTTCAAATACACTCGACTTATGGGCGGTCACTGTAACTTTCTGAGGTTACAGCTTACCTCAGAAATATTATTTTACTGATTTTTGGGGTTTTATGGTATTGAGTTCACCTTAGTAATGTGAGTATCTGTGTGGCTGTTGTACTCTGTCAAGTTTCATGATTGTTGCAAGGAAAAGTTAAGAGGACTTTTTGTGTAGTTCCAGCTTCCTGCTCCTGTTTCTTCTATGAGATTGTTTCTTCTGTTGTATTGTCAGTTACTAAAAACATACACAGCAGAGTCTGAAGAGTCACTGGTAGCTGTTGGAGGGTTTAGAGCTGCCAGATTCCGTTTTTCAGTAGTAACTAAATTTTTGGTGGATTTTAATGCCATTGTGACAAGAATGTGGTTAAACAGCCTTTTATTCTTAAAAGCTACTGGTCTCTCAGATAAAACAGCTTTTCAGTTACATAGACTTTTTATTTTAGGTTTAGCTTTTAATGAAGGAGCAGTAAATAGCTGTCAGAAGTAAATAGAAATAGATAAGATCAAGCAGAATTAGAATTGACAGAAAGCAAAGAAGAGAGAGGATATCACAAGGACTGGATATAGTAGGTAAGGGAGTGTAGGAATAGGTTTCTATTATGTCCTTGGCCTTGAGACTGTTAGGTGGACACAGCACAATTAGAAAATATTTTACCTCAGGGACTTCAGTCCTCTCTTTGCTCTGAAGGCACTTGACATGCTGCAGATGGTCTTCCTGTGTTATGCTAGATCTCCTAGGATGGCAGAGTTCACGTTCACTGACTCAAGAGCTTAATTGTTCATTTTCTTTGTATGGACACAAGACATTCTGTATGGCAAAGAGCAAATTAAAATATCCATAACAGGCATTTTTGAATTAAGGGGCACGTGTCTGTTATAATTTTTGCTTAGCGTAAATGCTTGTAGTAGCATCAGAGCCTGTGTGCCTCTTTATAGGCATTGCTCATATGTACTTTCATGTTTTGATAGTAAGTGCATGTGAGTTTTGGAAGGAGGCAATTTGTAACTGTGTGAAAATTAGATACATTATTCAGTAGTAAATCTAATTTTATGGATTACGAGGTCAACAGCTGAAAAACAATCTCGCTGAAATCTGTAAAGACGCACAGAATTTCCTTTTACACGTATAGTTTTTTGAAAATGTTTTCAGTTGACTATGAAGCTTTCTAATTATGCACTCTGTATGATTATAATAAGAAACTCTGAATTCTCTTCTTAGGACCAACTGATTCGCTTTCAGCAGTTGACTCGGCAACTGCACATAGACAAGGAGAAAATAGAGTTGGTGAGTAAAACCTTCTGAACAGTGAACGAGTAATTTATTTATTTTCCTACTAGAATCCCTGAGTATAAAACCAACGCGAGAAGTCCTTCACACATACCTGGTTGAAAAAGAAATTGTGCCACTCAAATTTGCAAACTTCTCTCGCAACCAGAAAGTAGTGATGGCTCCATTCCTGAGCTCCAAACACCAGGCCAAGGTGGTTGAGAGGTCAGCTTTTAATTTTATGTGAGGTCTTCTACAATTCATTGGTAAGCTTACACTCAGAGTTACAGTACGTGGTTAGTGTACTTCACTTACACATTGAAATACATCTTCACAAAGGAAACGTATTTTTTAGTTATGCCCTGTTGCCTATTCTAGCTCTGGCACATGTTTATCCATTCTTATTTTGGTACTGCTGTCCTCAGTGTCTTTGTCCCCTTTCTGCACATTTTTCTGTGCTCTAATAATCTCCCAGTGCTTTATCCACAGACTGTGAGACTTCTTAGTCACTAAACTTTAGCCTAGGACTTCCAAAATTGACAAACAGTTTTAATATTGTAGAAAAATTGTGGTGAAAGAGGAGGTGAAGTTTTTGACTGAGCAGCTTTGTCTTTGAAAGACACCATTCCTGTGTGATTTCTAAATTATTTTTTCTCTGAGTGGTTGTTTTGAATATGGGCAGTGCAAAAAGGCTCCTAACCTACTCTAACAGTCTACTCTTTTGTTTTTATCACTGAAACCTTTTCTCCTAACATCAGAGAAAAGAGTTAAGACAATATTTAAGATAAAAATAATCCATTTGTTTGCATTATCCAAAAAACATTTGGCACCATCTGTTACCAAAGGCATAAAGATGTCTTGGGATAAAGCATCAAGCCCTTGTTTGCACTAACAAACTGAAAAATAGGAAGGAAAGAGACATGTTAATGAGTCACTTTTTTATTGTGGTGAAACAGCTGTGTTTCCTAGATGTGCTCAGGTTGGAATTGTTCAGCATATTTATGCATGTTCTGGAAATGGGATTCAGTATTGAGGCACCAGTGTTCACTGCTGATGTTAAAATATGTAGGGTAGTGAAAACTGAAGCAAACTGCAGAAATTTGCAGAAAGATCTCATTGGTTATCTGAGTTCATTTTATCTCACATTTCACTGATACTAATAAAACCAAAATAATAAATGTGGGCAAGATGGGGTTTTTATTTTGGGTGCTCCATGATGGTCTTGAAATTAACTGTTACCACTCAGAACAGGTGTTTTAGAAGTAAGAAGTGCTTGAAAACAATTATTAGCAACAGTCAAAAAAGCAATAACAACATAGGAATTAACAGGAGAGAGGGAGGGAAAAGGGGAATATTGTACATTTTGAATGCTGCCTGCCATTGTAGTCATCTTTAATATCCCAGTGTAAGGCATATGTAAACTTTAGGAAAGGCTAGTTTTCATAAAAATATTAAACTATTCTTAAATGGGAAGTTAGTTGAAGGAGAATTACACCTCCAACACTGTAGCTTGCATGGGAAAGAATGAAGGATGAGCAGTTGCTCATTGTTCCTTGTCCCTAAAACACAGGCATTCTTTGCAGCAGTGCATGGTCTGCTATGGTACTCAGTGTCACAAGGGATTCCAGGCAGCTAAAGTAGATGGAAGTGCAAGTGACAGGTCTGAGGTGCTACAGTTTTCGTCTCATGAAGTTCTTACATTACCAGAGTATAGGGAAAGAAGGGGGAGGAACATCCCTCTGCTTTCACCTTTCTAAAATACATAAACCTTGCCACTTGAAGAGCAGCTACAGTCTTAAATAGACCTTACCGGCTCTTTTTATGATACTATATTCTGTGGAAATGTCCTAGAACAATTCTGAATGTATAACACTTCTGATACTACATGAGCACGTTACAAATATCTTTTTATTTCACAGACCAATGAGCAGTTGCTGCAAACTCTGACAGAACAGAATGTGGAACTAGAGGAGCTACGAAAAAAACTGAGGTATAAACCAGGCAGTTTAAAAAAATACTTAATATCTTTTCTATAGTTTTGCCCAACCAGCTCAATTGTGGGCCTTGTTTGTAGTGCAGGCTAATTTCATGCTCATAGTTACAATAGTTTCAGTAACTCTCTCTGAATTCTGTTAGACATGTGCACATCATTGGTGTTATGGGAACTTATTTCCAGTTAGTGTTGTTTGGTTGAGCTTTTCCCTGAAATAGTCAACATCTGACCTGTGATTTAAAAGAAAAAAAGTGTCAGTGTCACAGCACAATTGATTCTGAAAATAGGTTTTCATTAGAATACCGTTTGCTCAAAAGCCAGTTGTATGGTTACTCATTACAGCTCTGAAATTTGAATGTTCAAACAAGCTTCCAAGTTTTAGGTTTTTTTAATAAAATTTGCTTTCACCCCTTACCAATAAAGAGCTCTAAACTATAGGTTCTGTGGAAATTAAAGGTAAAAGAAGTGTTAATTACATTCCTGAAGCATATGAGGGAAAAGGAGAAATAGCACCTGTGACAATTTCATGATTGTGTTTACAGCTGAAGTCTCTTCAATGCCAGCTTACTCTGTTTATTCTCTCTTTTAATTAGCGACGGTTGACGTCAAATTAAAATTTTATTTCGTTCACCAGTGGATTTGTGGACTGAGAGTGACAAAATAGATTCAGTCATTATCCATGTGAATTTACAGGCACTGATTATGCTTGCCTTCCTCTCAGGTCAGAGAGGAGTCCTTGCACCCCTAAAAACAGTGCTCCCAAAGTTGATAGAAGCAGCTCTGTCTAGCTCTAAAGAGAGTGCTGCAGTGGTTCTCTAAGAAGTCTGGAATATTTTCACCAATTGCTTCTGGAGCATGAGGATGTAGTCTGTGTGGATTATATAGCACATAGTGCAGACAATTCTAATCCCTTGGGATGCTTCTAATAGTTTTACATGATTTATGGCAATAGAGTACTAAGTCAGTAATGGAAAAGTAGATTTAAAAAGAAAAAACAAACAACTTGTGTTAGAGAATTTGGGTCTAAATTAGGTTTGTATGGCCTGAATAAAACACATAAACTAAGAGACTTGGCATTATTAGGGCACGGATCTGCATTTCAGACTCTTAAACCTCCTAAACAGAAATAACTTGCCAAGATTAGGTTAAAGATACATTGTACAGTATAAAATAAAACTGCATCTTTAGAATCAATTTGTTGCCTGTAAAATGCATACCTCTGAATTCAATCTGAATCTGGTTGTTAAAATGCATTTTTAATACTAAAGGTGTTCTGATTTTTATGACTTTGTAATGTTTTTCTTATTTTTCCTTTCTTATCCTGCCTTTTGAATTTTTACTTTGTTTTACAACACTTCTAAAATATTTGGCAGGAGTCAGTTTAGTGTCTTTCTGAATTTAACAGTAGTTCTTGTAGGAGAAAGATGCAGTGTTTCAGGTGAAGTAAGGTCAAAGCTTTGGACTTGCAGTGAAGACAGTGTGTTTAGGAATAATGTTTTTATTGTAGTTTTTGTTTGTTAAAGAAATTGTAACCAAATTAACTTTTCCAATTAATTGGGCTGAAATAAAGTATTTGCTGTAAAACTGCTTGGATTATGTATATTTTGCTTAAGATTTTCATGTAGGTAGAGTATGCTTGACTTTTATGCTCCTAATTCAAAATCAGTATTTCTGTAAGAAATATTTCCTTGAAGTTGATCGTTAGAAGTATTAAGTATTTTATAGCTTCTTTCATGACTATTGGTGCTCCAGTTTGCATGAGCTAATCTAATACGTTTGCTCTCTTTTAACTTTATCATAGAGTCAGTTATTGGTTTTTAAATTTAGCCTAATATGCAGCCTCAATAATTGGGTTACTCCTCAGGTGGAGGCTCTCTGTGTCTTTCTGTTCCCAAGCCAGAGGAGCAGGATGGTTGCTTATTTCAACAGACTTTTTCTACTGAGGATGAAGAACCACTAGTCATTAACATGATTCACTAACTAGTTGTTGGGTTTTTCTCCCTCTTCTCCCTCAGCCCGCAGAAACCATTCCGATTACAAAGCACATCAGCTAAATTCTTTAGAAGTGTATAATGATTTTTTAAATTCCTAGTCCTATTGCTTTAAAAAGTGAAATCCAGTTTTGCAAGACTCCTCTATTAAGTATCTGTGACTAATTACACTTAAGTTATAGAACCACTTAAAGTTTTTGGTTGCCTACTCCTCCTCCTTTAATCAATGCATACAACTTCCTCATAATCTATCTTTAAGAAGTCATTTCCACAGGACTTTGGAATTTGATATTCCTCTCTCTCTGTACCAGAGAGAAAAGTGAGAAGGAGAAGGGGGAAACCTCTTCTGCCCTGTAAGAACAGTATTATGAAATTTGTCTGCCCTTCACAACTATTTCAATGAAGCTGTATTAAAGTTGGACCCTCTTTTTCCCCCTCTATAATAATTGGTTTTTTTACATACAGACAAGCCAAAAGAGATGGGCAGGCAGCGAATGCTAAGCTTGAAGAAATGATGAAATTGAAAGAGAAGCTTCAGAGCGAAGTGGAGAGAAAGGTATTCTAGAGAAAGAAATAATTTCTGTTGCAATTGAATGGACAGTCATTTTCTGAATGCTCATGTTAAATTAATTGCAAGTTGTTACCTAACTTGTTTTATGAGTATATCTTTATTTTGTTCAGGGAAGCTCAGGTCATATCTGGATAATACTTTTATTCTTTCCAGGAAGAAGACAGAATATCTGCCCAGGAGAGAGAAACAGCATCTGACAAACGCTTGCAGCAAATGCAGTCTAGTATAAAACAATTAGAAATAAGGTAAGGAGAGCTCATTGTGGGTTACCAACAAACAGGATACATGCAAAAATTATGCCTTGGTTCTACAAAAACAGAGTGGCTGTCTGTCTTTGTATGTTTTCTGACAAACATGTTAGGAAGTAACAAAGAGATTTTTTTGATGATCCCTCTGAGGCTCTCTTGTCTTTTCTCATGCCTGCCAATACTGACACTCATAGTTAAACAATGAGAATTCCTGAGCTGTTGTAAAATTACCAGTGGTTTTCTTCCTCTACTACTGTAGCTGCAACTTCATTGCCCACATCCAATTATGCCATTTCCTCCACAGAGGAAAACTTTATTTCTTCTGGGGCTGTTCTATTCTGGCTTAATATAGAACAGTTCCAGTGATGTATCCCAGGATATCACTGGGATTCTTCTAAGGATCTTCTGAGATTAGGTATCTGAGTTAACTCCTTTAATTCTGTTTCCTTCTAGGACTTGATTAATATCAAACTCAAAATACTCTGTCCAAAAACAAGCAGAAAGCAATGCAATTTGGGCAATTTATGAACAGATACTTCCTAATAGCTCAGTTTGAATGGATTAGTGTCTTAATTAACCATCATATTGTTAAATGGCTACTGTCTTGTAGATTATGTCTGACTGTTCAAGATGCTGAACAGCTGAGAACAGAAAGAGCAGCGCTGGAGGAACAGATCAGAGAGCTTCAGGCCAAGTCTGCCAATCTAGAAAGTGAAAAGTATGAGGCTGTTGCAAAAGTCCAAGATTGCATACAGCTCTTGGAAGAAGCTAACCTGGAAAAAAGTCAGGTAGGTCTTTGGATGATGGTATTTCTTGGAAATTAGGATATTTAGGATACACAAGCTAGCATCTTTTATGTCTGTTGTACTAAAATTAGTAATGCATAGAGAGCAAACTGGAATGTGACCACACATCACTCAGACCTGTCATACAGTGAAAATTTCAAAGCATATGTTGAATGCCTGGATAAAGGTGATCTAAGTGATAATACTGTACCTGAACATGAATTTTCCAAAATTTTTGACAAGAGTTCAGTTTCTTACCAAAGTCCTACAAACAAATTAGTGGTGTCAGAATAAACAGGAAGGTTCTGTTATGAATTGATAACTGTTTCAGACAAGACATAGGAAACAAGGAAAGTACAGAGTCATCAACAAAGAAATCTAGACATGTGGAGAGGCCTTAAAACAAACTTTTATATCCAATGTGTGATTAAACTGTTATAGAATAATGTTTGTGCCAAAAGTACAGATAGGAAAACATGGCTCAAGGAGCCAAAACAAAGCAGAGAGTTCTTGATTTACTACTCTGATTAAAAGATACTGAACTTTTCAAACTGAGAAGAAAATTTAATGAACAGAAGAAAAAAATACAAAATGTTCTATTAATGAACAGAATAAAAAAAATTGTGCATTCATATACATGTTTGTTAACACATTGTGTTTTAAATTGTTTTCTCCCTGCTCTACAAAAGGTTGAGGTGGAAATTATAACGCTGCTTCTGCTAACATTATAAAGCACATGAAGCTAAGCTTATAATAAGACATTCAGAAGAATTTTAAGAGTAGTTTGAGTAATAAAAAACGAAGTTGAATTGTATGGGAGCTGTAAAAGAGAGCATGACCAAGGAAGTGGCATGTCATTGCCTGGAGTGGGTAACCTTTCACAGGCTTAGTTTATTTTATCCATTAGGGACATTTTCATGTCTTTGTCCCTTTATGCATATGCACATTCTCTGTGTGCCACCTAGGATTCTTGGTAGGTGAGATCAAAAATCCTGTGTTCTGTAATCTTCTCTCTTATTACACTGTAACATCTGTAGCTTCTTTACATTCCCCCAGAGGAAGGGTTCCTTCCCACACTTTTTTTTTTTTCTGTAATTCTCTGTAATTCACTGTTACCCAACATGAAATGGTCTGCATACATGTTTCTTAGTTACTTATAAATTTTTATTCCTTTACTTTTAGTTTTCTGGGACATGAATAATTCACTATAAAATCCTTGGCTGTATACAAGAGTGTGTGTGTGTGAGTAAAGGTATTCAGTTTCCTAACAGAGACCTTTGCATGCATCATTGCCAGTGTTTTTTTTTTTAATTACAGATCCTGGCCCCAAATAGAACACTGGAGAGTAGCTCTGCCTTTTGCTCTGGGTTCTTGTGCTTTCTTCTGTATGATTCCATGCTCAGGCAAAACCTCCAAGTCCCAATAGAAAAAGGCATCTACTGACACCAACTCTTTGTGTGGTTCTGATTTACAAGAATGTGCCTTTAGTGCAACATATTTTCACTGTCGTTTTCTTGTTAAGTCTCAGCGTCAGCTACTCCAAAGTAAAAAGGAAAGAAAGGTATCTTTTGAGCAGTGACTGTGTGTGGGTTTTTCTTTTGCTGCTCTTTGTATCGCACTGAAATATCAGTCATATTTCATTTTGTTATTTTTCTTCTAGGCACTCTTTGGGGAGAAACAAAAGGAAGAAGAGATCAAAAAACTGAAGGATGAAATGTCTCAGCTTGCAGAAGATACTGCTGCAAGAATTAGAAAGGAAGTAAGTTACGATGTTTAGAAAGAATGGGAAGATGTTTTGGTTTTCCTCAGAGTGAAACACCACACTTGCTGTGGCGTCTTCATTTGTGCTTTTTTTTTTTTCTCCTAAAGACCCTCAGTTGAAGTAGTATGGATTTATAATAATCATTCTTCTAAGCCATAAGAAGTCATTCTTGAAGTCACAAGATTTGTCAGTTATTGCAGTCCCAGATATTTTCAAACTTTATATACATGCACCACATATAGACTACAAGTGTATACATGTCAAAAAGCAAGTTGGAATGATTCGTTTGTGAGACCAATTTTTTCGTTTTGCTTTGTTTTTGTTCACAGGTAGACACTGCAAAGAAGCAATGTAATGTGCAGATTTCTCGACTAACAGAAGAAGTTTCAGCTCTTCAGATGGTACGGAGTTGACTGATAAAAATACTTTCAGTAACAATACATTTGAGACTTCTTTTTGGTGATCAAATACTTCTATTAGAATTCAGTATTTTAGATTAACTAACATGTGATTATTGAGTAATTTTTTAGGACAGTCCTATAATTCTGTATAGCACATTACATCCTGTGTGTCTCCAGAGATGAGTTCACAAGTGTTTTGACAGTGAGATCTGTGCTTTAGAAAATATTTCCTATGTGATGGCATTTCTTAAGTATCCCTGTTTCCTTCAGAGATAAACTAAGCTCAGCCTTCCATGCTTATGTGTAGTTGTGTGTGTAGAAGTGAAGTATATGAAACCTGATAAAGTATCCTAAGAGAGAGTCTGTGGATCACAGTCATCATATTTTTGAATGAACCAGGAACTTGTAACAAATGATGCAGGTGACCAAAAGAATTTGGTGCTTATGCACCTATTTACGCATTAAATTTGTTTTTTAAAAGGTTTCATTTTATGTATCTTAGTCTGTATATTGAATGATCCTATAGAGAAAATAAAGAGCAGGTAAATATATTCAAAGGGATCCATGGCAGAAGCAAGAGCAACATTTACACTGGGCAGGGATTTAGCTGTAGCACTTCTTGAATCTTTATTTTTATTTATTAAATCTATTTAAAAATTACTTTTTTAAAAAGGAATCTGGAGAAAAACAGAGCCAAATTGAACGAGTCATCAGAGAAAAGAGAGCAGTGGAAGAAGAACTTGAAACGGTAAGGCATTTGTATGTATTTTTACATCACACTTAAGATCTCTTTTTAGAAAGAAAGAATATTTTGATTTTTCCCATTTTTCATATGGTTTTTCCTTAACTTTCTGATTTTATTTTTTGAGTAGATTTTCTTAGTTGTAAACTTTCATGTATTTACTTTAAGGTTTTTTGG
>VZRN01004506.1:2146943-2202076 GCA_013397935.1 Dasyornis broadbenti | reverse complement strand
TTTTTTTTGTGTTTTTTTTTTTTTTTTTTTTTTTAATCCAGAAGGTCTTTTAAGGGTGCAACACCAAACTAAAAAAGAAAATTCTGTGAAAAGTGTAAAAATTAAAAGGGAGATGTTAAACATAATCCAGAAGAACGCTGGAATATATTTGAGTTAAGATCAGTAGACAGAAAATGAAATCAATGCCCAATCAGGTCTTTGGAAACTTTTTTTTTTCAAGTAGCAGTGCCAATGATAGAAATCCAGTCTTATTTTAAATCATGGGAAAATAGGATGCAATGAGGAGTGAATTTACATATAAGTTTACTTTTCAGATTTACAGGGAACACAGAGAGCATCAATCTGACGGCAGAAAGCTCGAACTGCTGCATCAGAAGTGTTTACTTGCAGAAGCTGCCAAAGAAGACCTTCAGCTGAGTCTACAGACAACACAAAATAAACTGAAACAACTGGAAATGAAGTAAGTCATGTTACAGATGTTTACAGAAGAAGACAAAGCAATGGAAATTATTTCAGGCTATTTAAATTGTTGAATGTGTATTAGGGCTTTGTCAAACCTTTTTATTCAGTAGCAGACATAGTATCGAGATACCATAATTCTAAAACTAAGACTGATTTTATCTAGTCCACCATCATGATAAAGTTCTTTGCTCACATGTGCATAGCTCCCAGTCCATGTATTTTCTTTCTCTGGTTCAGGAGTTGTTCAGCTCTTCTGCAGCAAGACTTTCCTTCTCTTTTAGCTTTGAGGAGGAGAAATCTCATTGCCAGGAAGTGATCTGTAAATTGCAAAGCTCTCTGGATTCAGAAAGAGAAAAGAGTGCCTTTGTCAGTGAACAAAGGCTAAAACTTCAGCAAGAGAATGAACAATTGCAAAAGGAAATGGAGGGTTTGAGAAAACTGGCAATAGACGCTCAACAGAAGGCTAAAATAAAGGTATATTTTATATATTATTTTTATTGTACTGTAAGACTGATATTTATTTAATAAGGCAGAAGTTCTGAGACTAAAGCATTAAATGTTTAATTTAAAGTTGAGAGTTTCAGTGATGCTTCCTGGTTGCTGTTTAAAAGTAATTTTATTGTCACATTGTGTGTCCTCAGAATCCACTGGGTAACTCAATCTCTGCTAATTAAATTGTATTTAATATGTATTAGATTCTCCTTGATAAGAAGACCCCAAATGTTCTTAGCTTTTTAAGTAAGGTGAATAGATTAAATAATATTGCAATTCCCAATCTTCATTTATTTATTGTCTCTAATGTGTCAGAAATCTTTGTCTGACTTTCTGCCCAGAGTGTTCCTCTGCTTCTGTGTCCACCATGTTGTCAGGGCAGTGTGTAACATACACGTAATTTAATAGTGTGGCTATCAAACTTTGGCTCTGTATTTTCTGGACAGAGAACATTCTTCTTTATGCTTAGCTGCAAACAAGATTGTTGGCTGAAAGCTGCTTTGTTCCTTTTGAACATGTTCATTTTGAGCAAACTGCAGGTGGGATAAGATTCATGGTCCCTGTGGCTGCTGGAGGGAGGAACAGCTTTGATCCTTGATGCCCTTTTTGAACACAAAGCTGGTCCTTTCCCCTCTGCAGTGTAAAGATACCAAAAAAGAGCTCTAACAATCTGGAGCAATGAACACAACCTCAGTAAGCAGTTTTGCCAAGTTATGAGTGGGGACCATCTGAAATCTGGCTCCCACTGTGCACTGCAAGATAAAGAAAACTGTCAAATTTAACAGGAGTTCTTGTCCAACTCCAGAACCCTTTGCTTAAACAAAGGATCAGAATCTTGTAACAGATAGGTGTGGATATAAAGCATATAAAACATACAGTAAATCTTTGTCTGTCTCATTTTTAATCAGACAGGCTTCCATTATAATTACAGATAAGATTCACTGCTTGCTTTCATTTCCCTCTGATGTACAAAGGATTGCAGATGCAGTTAAGAAACTCCTAGCACATTGAGCTAGATGAAAGAGAACGAACATGTTTCTGTGAAGAAAACACAAGGGAGAAGAATAAAGATTACTTACAAAAATAAGCGTGCACAGCTCATTATCCTTTATTGTCAGTTGTACTATTTGCTTAAATTGGCTTTGGGAACACGTATCTCTCAGTATATAATTAGAAGTTTAATTATTGTATGTTACATGCTTTCGACAAATGTTTATAAATTTAACTCAGGCATTGTAAAACAACTGAAAAATAAAAAAAGGTAGAGTGAGAGATTTGACAGTACCAGATTTGTGGGGTTTTTTTGTAGATAAGAACAATGGAGCATGAGCATGCAGTGAAAGAACATGGGTATGAAGCTCGACTCAGGGAGATGGAGGACACCAGTCACAAGTCCACAGCTGAGCTCAGACGCCTCTTAGTGGCTCAGCAAAAAGCAACAAACCGGTGGAAAGAAGAAACAAAAAACCTCGCTGAAACGACAGAAGCCAGAATCCATAAGCTGAAGTAAGTGCAGTTTTGTTCCCCTTCTGCAAAGTGTGTTTCAGACACTATTTGGTGTAAGGCAGTAAACCTGAGGTGGAAAGCCACGAGGAGTAAACCATCCAGACTCAAAGATGTGCTTGCAGCAAAGCAAAGAAAATTATCTAAACAGAACTTTTGATGCTCTCTGTGAAGTTAGCACTGAAGTAAAAGTTTCACTGTTTCGTTATCTTGTTGATGTGTGGCTGTTTGTAATGATAAAAGGTAAATGGAATGTCTTACTTTTGGGTTTCTCTTTCAAGATACAGCACACTCAATTTAGAGAATTTTAGCTTTAGATTATGAAAACTTCTATACCTATTCAGAAAAGCCATAACACCAGTTGTGGAGTGAGTCTCCAGACTTCTAAAATAAACTGGACAAAAACCTCTTGCAATGTACTCCTGATGTTCTCTTCTAAGCAGCTGCTGTCCTGAATGAAGATACAAATGGGTTGCGTGATTTCCCTAAGAAAAATTACGGTACAAACTGTAGTTTTTTCTTAATTCATCCGCGTTTCTAGGCTGATACCTGTATTTTGCAGCACAGAATATAAGATTATTTTCAGTTTCACAGTTTTGCCCTACGCTTTATTTCATTTCTAGGCTCAGGAAACTTTGTTAGTCAGATCAAATAGACTGTTAATTTGAGATTAAATTAGGCTGGTATTTTTATAGAAAAAGTTTATGTCAAAATCTCTTCCTCTTCAAAATTGGAAAATTGAAAATTGGAGGACGTTGACACACAGGTACACAGTAACTGCTAAACCAGGAAGCCTGATTTCATAACTCTCATTTCTTTAAAAATTAAAGTGGTTAGAAAGGAACATTGCATTATCTTTCAGTGGGTTTGAAAACAAAAATTCAGGATGCGCAGCTTTGTTAAATTGATACATTTGAAGCAATTTACTTTGCTAAGGTAAATTTTAGCTCTTAAATTTGTAGTTTTTTTTCTGTAAATCAAAATACAAAAACTCACAGCTGAGCATCTAGGTTCAGCACTAGATCCTGGATGTAGTTCAGCAAGTTCCAATTAAAAAGGAAAAATTGCAGACTTCCTAAACAATTAAAAGTTGTCTGTGAACCAGCTGGTTTCCCTCTAAAACCTTTAATGTTCAGTGTTAAAATGTTGTTACAGCAGACCAAAAGATTTAGACCTTATTTATCTGCAGCAAAATGCTGACATAGAAAATACAAGGAAGTCTGCTTTGTGAACCTGGATGAGAAATGGGTAGTAAATTTTGAAAATGTCCCTATTTATGTGACTTCAGTAGATATTTTGGTGCAAGTCTAAAAGCTATGTCAGTTACTTTATGATATGATTTTGTATGTTATGCTTTTTCATACTGTATAAGCTAGAAATAGGAGTCTTTATCAGGCATCTGCTCTACCTGGCAAGGGAGCCGGCAACAGAAACAGGAAAGTTTCATTTAGACTGACATCAGGAATTTCATATTAAATCTTTGCAGTATATCTGATCTGTGATATTATAGTGACAATTAGTTTAACTGAACCTCATCAGTATTATCTGGAAATTTTAAAACCAGCTTATTTTTCACATTATATGCATTACCAGACACCCAGCAATGCAGTGCAGAATGCAGTTGGTATGAAAATTAGCTTCTGAATTACACTGTAGTAGTTATTCAGCACAAAAGTCCTTGCTTATATTATAAATGAATAATTATATTTATTTTCATCTATCACAATAACATTTTGAGTTCAAGTACAGAGCAGCAAATCACTTCTTACTCTGTTGTGAACTAAAATCAAGTTGCTGATTGTTTAAAAAGCAGAATAATTTTGCAACAAATGCATTTACCAGGGAAATTTCAGAAAGAACACAAAATAACAGACTGATACTGGTAATAGATTAATTAATCTATAATTAATTAAAGGCTCCATTTGAAAGGTCTCTTGAGGCTAATGCAGGCAATGTTCTCACCAAGCCTCATGGTGGGGTCCAAGAGAAAGGAGGATTCACGTAAATATGTGAGCAAATGCAAAGGTTGTGTTGGTGACACATAGCAGAATTTCATTTTTTAACAAAAATACAGTTTTTAACAGGAGTCATTATTCTTGCAGCATACCTAATGTGTTTTATAACTGCGTGGCTTTTTAGGAGGTTATAAACTTCCTAACCAAGCCCTATTCATGTGTATGGGGGAGGTACATAAAAGCATTTTAGATTGCATTTCACCAGGAGGTTTCTGTTAGTGCAGCTCTCATAAACACTGACTCAGTGCCCCATTTGTTAGTGTAGATGTTTCCCATTCCTTAAAGTCACGATAGTTTTCCAGTTCTGTCCTCATTGCTTTCATTTCCCATGTTAAGGTGTCTGAAACATTTTGGCTTCTTTATTAAACTTACCAGCAGCAGCTGCTAACTTTTCCACATTCTGTGCTGCTCATTTGTCATGTTCCAAATCTGCAGTGTTTTGTTGGTGAGGTGTAATCCATATGCATGAAGGAAGCATTAAATAATTCCAAGGGATGAAGCAACATCAGTGAGTGTTAGTGGATTTTTGATCTTCAAAAAAAATTAGGAAGTAAAAGTAAATTTTGCAGCCTGTAATGGTAGAATATGCGAATAACATAATCTAGTAGATCAGTGAAAAACCTGTAGATAGAATTGTTGATAAGTAAATTGATACTTCCAGGCTTCACTGAAAATTATTCTGTGCTTTTCTGGACCTTTGGATCTCATTCAAGTTAAACATGTGTCTGATAAAACTGAACTTGGAATTCAAAACCAGTGCTGAAACAGGAGGCAGTGCATTGAATACTTGTAGGCTAAATTGCACCATTTTCTTCATGCAAATGTATCACAGTCTTCATTTATGAGAAAAGCTTTCTTTCCTCTAAGCTTCTTAAGGAGAATTTATGGGTCATAGACCCCACCTTCACCTTGCAGAAGGGCAGAGCCGGTTTTGCTTCTCTATCCTTGTGCCAGTCAACCCTGAAGGTAACTAAGGAGGTCAGTGCTACTGGTGACGTGGGTCATCATTCCAAATTAAAACTTTGCTCTTGGCAGCATGGCTAAAAACTTACAGCTGAGTTTATTCCCTTTATTCCTACAGGGTATCCAGTCTGGCAGAGTCAGAAACTAAACTATTCTGACCTCTGATTGCGTCCATTTTAAATGTGCTCTGAGGTCTAATGATAGGTACTGAAGTGAACTTAGACAGCAAATGTTTAGAACTATAAAATAGTAGAAAATGAGTGATCACTGTTAAAAGTGAAAAAAAGTCATCTTTTGTATTCTTTATAGGGGTTTCATTGGAAAACAAGTATAGAAATTTTATAAAACTATCAAACTTATTTTAAAATGTGATTTCTTTCATAACACTAGAAGAGCTTTTAATTCTTGGTGAATAATTTAAGTATTTTATGTTCATTAGTTTAACTGATACCTGAGTTAGTACTTGATTTTTTTTTTTCCCCCCCGCCCTGTATACCTGAAATGTTGTCCAAGTAATGGAAATAACCAAGTCAGAATTAGACTTAATGTTGCACGAATACAATAGATGGTTAATCCCATCTCACTGGCATACTAGTGTTTTCTGTAGATTTTTATGTCCTTATTCTGAGATTGAAGATAAGAGTTGGGATAATAGAGAACTTTGCAGGTAAGCAGATAAACCCTTACCAGACTCTGCACCAGTGGCAAACACCATTTTGTTGAGCAAGGATCAGAAAAATATTCACGTGTATAAATGAAGTTTTATATTGAATCAAATGACTGAATTATCACAGAATGCCCTTCAGTGGACTAGATCTGGACAACTGCAGACAGGAAAAAGGTAGAGCCTCTAAGCTGAAAACTTGACAGGAGATTGGCAGTTCTCTCCACTTTGCCATGGATATTGCTTTGGCCTGTCAGACACATGCATGATTGCTCAGTTTAGGTACAGTTTAGCTTGAATAGGAGTAGAAATAGGTACACACAGGTCTGTTCTTCTACACAACAGGAAAAAAAAAATATTTGTTGTAGCATAAAGCCATTTATTTGAACAACTATACTGAATGGCTTCATTTTCCTAATAGTCACTTGCATTATAATTGTCAGTACTTAACAAAAGGGAATCCTTGCTATATTGTTTTTATGTTTAAAGACTTCGCTTATCTTAAGCCATCTGATTGCAGCTATTTTGGGTGTCTTTGTTCCAGTTTCTGCCTCTGACACATTTCTTTGTCATAGTTAGAGTCCCTGACTCGTGGGTAGGCATGTGTGGGGTTTGGAGTTCCCAGTTTTTATCTTTTCTGTGATTGAAAAGAATCTGCCTCTGAGGATTGACCTTCTTTGGTGGCAGTACATGAAGTGTTGGCCATCACTGCTTTCTCCTTTTCCCTGCATCCTGTACAATACTTGGAGTGAATTGCCTGGCATCTTGAGATGGAGAAGTTGCCTCTTTTTCCGAAAACATTATTCTTGGCTGCACTTGTGTAATGTTTGGCAGCCATAGCTGCTTTTTTTAAGATGTTCATTAAAGAAAAAAATTAACAGGATGAGAGACAGCTGCAGGTACTGGCAGTATACAAAATTCATAATTACTAAGAGTAACTGA
Organism: Dasyornis broadbenti; assembly: GCA_013397935.1. NCBI lineage: Eukaryota > Metazoa > Chordata > Aves > Passeriformes > Dasyornithidae > Dasyornis > Dasyornis broadbenti. The sequence continues at coordinate 2,195,035 of VZRN01004506.1, read as the reverse complement.
AGCATGTTATAGTATAACTCAACCAAAAAAACAGCTGGCACATGCTATATTTGTCATGAGAGCTTTGCAGAAAGTGCTTGCTGCAGCTGGTGGATTTATCACCCGTCTGCTGAAATGCTAGAAGCTCACCTTTTGTTTCCTACTCACTTAGCAAAGACAATGTGCAGTGGGGGCTGATTTAATCACCCAGCAGTTGGGGTTATTGCTCAGTTCTAATATTGAGATCGCAGAAGGTGTGTTTGGGGGAGAGTTAACACTCAGAATGAATCAACTGTCTAGCTCAATAGCCATCACATTTTCTTGTGCTTACAAGGTTAAACTGTTTCCTTTTAAATATGTGTTCAGTGTGATCTCATTATGAAAATAATTTCTTGATCACAGCTGTATATGAGCCCGTAAACTCTGTTTATGGTCTGTGCTGCTAAGCATGCTAATTCCACACCTCAGTGCGAGCACAGGGGACAGGATGGTTTCAGTAACTAACAATTTTTGGGGCACCTAAAAATTGGTCTCCTATATTGAAAATGCCTCATCTTGATGCTTGGTATTGATTACAGAGGACAAATTACAAAAATAGTGTTACACACTAACCTCCTGTCTCGATCCTGCAATCTTGATCCCTTCTTAATTCTTACTTTATATAAAAGTGTTCACATGTGGTAACAGGCATTGTCTGTGTGTAATTTTAACTGTTTATCATTTAAATATCTGCCTATGTGCTTTCGTTTTTATGGAAGTTCAAAGTTGTTGAACTGTTTTTGTGATATCTACCTGGGACTGGTGAAAGAGGTTAAGAAGGTGGGTTGAGAACAGGTGAGTGGAAACTCCTCACCAGCTGTAGTGGTGACCTGATGTTACAGATACATTGCAACCTTGTATTTCAAGTGCCTTAGTTCAGTTTTCCAACTTCTGTGAAATACTAAACTTAAAAGTTTATAGGAGCAAATTATTGTTGAGAACTAAGTGTCATCATTAAAATAGAAGAGGTTTTTTTAAGATGATCAGAGGCTGGAGTATCTCCTACCTTACCTCCATTCCCTCAAAAAGAATAAAGTCTTTAGCTTGCATTACAGTGCAAGTAGTTTCAGCAGCAGGTAGAGCATTTAAGGTGAGGTGGTGGAGTAGAGACTGGTCAGAGGTTAGAGCAGCTCACTTAGGTTTCCACCTTTCCCTGGCTGAAATCACTGGAGCTGTGTCTTGAGTCATCCCTCTTTCAGTGACAGGAGGCAAGAACTGTTTCCTCTAAGCACCAACTCAAAGATTGTCTGTCATAACCCAGATGGTTTTTTTCTTCAATACTGTGTAAATTAAGGATCACTAAAACTCATTCAGTATAAAAGTAAAAAGACTGCTTTGAAATAGGTGGTATTTTCCTCACAAAGCGTCACATTGTTGTCTGTTTCACAAGTATGGAATGATTTATTTTTAGGTACTTCAAGGCACCTTTTTCAATGCCTACATTGAGGTCTGGTTATGGAACACTAATTAGAATGTTAATCTCAATATTGAACTTACTGTGCAAAATGCAGCTTATATTTATTACATACTAGATAGCGTGCCTTCAAAATAAGATTCAATAAACAAAAAACAAAAATAAAACTTGTAAAATGTCAAGTGCTCTTGACAAAGTCTTGCTGATTCCAACAAATACATCTTGTTCCTCTGCCATTACAGTTTTGAATGCACAGCATGAAGAAGTGCTGTGTGGTGCTTTTGAAATCGGTGTTTTAAGAATAACCCTGTAAATAAATCCACCATAAGCCTCCACAATTCACGGAACTATCTCTGAAATTATGTTCCAATAACTGAAGTACTACTGTTTGCTAATCAGCATCTTTTCTTCTGATTCCCAGAAGTGAGCTGCGTCAACAAAAACTCCGTAGCCAGGAGCTCATTTCCCAGCTGGAAATAGCAAATGAGAAGGTAACTGAGGTAAGATAATGACTGATGTGACAGCTACTTTCACTTACAACCTGATGTGCATACACTAAGATCTTAGCAGAAAGCTATTTAGGTGAGTTATGTTGCTGGTTTAGAGAAAATTAAGGATTTTTGACAGGGATAGTCAGTAATAACTGGGAAGCCTCACTGTTTCTTGCTGACTGACGTGTTCCAGTGGCAGGAAGACAAATGAACTTTACTCTCAAATTACAAAAGTGAAAGGAGAAATGATCTTTCTAGGTGACTAATCTAGCAATTCTGGACAAGTTCAGGAGATGTTTCTGAACTTCTGCCTGCGAATCCATGCAAGCCTCTCCACAGGAGCAGGCACACTGGCATTACGGATAATGTGGCGTATACAGAGACACCAAGTTCTCCACGTGCAGAATTTACATTCTGTGTCCATATATGCATATGGCTAAAAGCATTATCCATTAAAGATTAAGGACAGGGTTGCTTTGGAATGTGCATTGTTCAATAATTAATGGCTACTTTAGAAAAGGGCTTTCCTGTCAGCCTTATAAATCTGGGATAACATCCAGCTCTATCCAGGATAAGTCCTTCTGTCTTGTCTTTTTGTTGTGCTGTGTTATTTAGAGGAGAAAAATGGGGCTGATGTGAGAACAGATTTCTGTGAGTAAAGGGTGGTTAAGGCTTTTTACAGACCCTTTGAAGAGAACAGAGGAGATCTGTAGCAGGTTTATCATCCCATTCGTATTATCCTGTATATTCCTCTTTCAAGTATAGCTAAAACATTTCCATTGTAAGGTTGCATGGATTAAATAACCTGAATTAAAATGCCAGCTTTTATGCATCTCAATGGTGAAATGAGTAAAACTTCCCCTGCAGATTACTCTGATTGATTGGAGGAGTCATATGGTGCCACATTTGACCTGGAAGTTCTCCACAGTGTGTCAGCAGTTTGTCTCCAAGCTTTTAGTGTAAGGGGGAAACAGCTCCACTTCTGATGTTTCCTCCTGTGTTAAGCTTTTCTTGCTACAGAATGTGTGGATTCAGTAAAATGAATTTGGCATCGTGATGGGAGATTCTGTTTCCACAGGATGAGACACTAATGATGGAATATCGGGAATACATCGACAGGCTCCAGAGGCGACTGAGCCAGGCGGAACAGAGAGCAGCCACAGCCTCCCAACAGGTACAGAGTTCACAAAAATCATGTTATCTAAGCACACTGAATATGCAGAAGTACTCAGTTTCCATCATTCCTGAGGCAGAGGTGATCATTTATGAGCATTATTAGCAACACAATTTTAACAAGCTTGGATTTTGGACATGTCACCTTCTGACAGGATGCTCATGTGACAGCAGAGGTTTGTTTGTGGAAACCAGTTTGATGTGAATTAAACCTGCGTGGTTCAAAATGTGTGAATGAAGGTGTGCAATCACTTCCAGCTTCAGAAATGGCAAGTCAGCAAAGACAGAGAAAAAGCCCTGAAGTAACTGCAGCAGCTCCTGTTTGCGTGGAGCAGGTCTGTTGGAGTGCACCCCACTGCAGGTACCACTGGCTGTGTGTAACAGCTGCAGCAACTCCTGCAATGATAAAAATTGTGCAGAATAGGAAATGCTTGTTTTCTTCCAAGCCAAGAGGTAAAGGAAAGAGTGTGCATGTGTCTCAGTATTTAATTTTTCCATGCTTTTTAAGCCATACAGCTCGAAGAAAATCCTGAGGGGTTTATACACCGAGTTCATTTTTTTTGCCTACGAAGTTCATTACTGAAGTTGGCCTCCTATTAAGTAAAGATTGTCTTTCTGCCTCCTGCTTTTTTCACAGTGATTTAGGAAAACCATTTGCAAATTACAGCTTGTTAATGTGGGTGACCCCATGTGAGCTGCAGAGAGGAAATGTTTGGCTGACCTAAATTGCTCAGTTAGGACAAATGGCATTTTTTTCCCAACAGCAGTGAATAAATGGGCATAGCTGCCAAGCTGTCATAATATAAGCTGTGCTTCCTGGCTCTAAATGCTGTCTGTCATGACAAGGTCTATTCAGCTGCTGAAAATTTGCTCTGAAAGAGGATTTTTTTTTTTGTTACCTCCTGTTATGTGGATCTGTTTAGCTCTAATGCTTCTGAGATGCTGTCTTCCCATAAAAAACCCAAACATGCTCATGTCACTTTTCAAGGGAATAAACTCATGGCCTCAGTGCGCATGGAGGAAGAGGTGTTGCTGTTCCTGAAAACATTGGTAATTAGCTGTTCCTCACCAGGCTGTCTCTGAACGGTAACAAAGGGATTTGATGTTGAGAAGCCTAACTGCTGCCCAGGTCTTATTGCCAGACTTCAGAATTGCCTTGCCCTCTTGGCAGAGATTATTGCAGAGGCCTGGCTGCTCAGAATTGCAGTGCCAAGCCCCTTCCTTTTTCTATCCATCCCAAAAAAAGACATACTGGCGCTGTCCCTGCTAAAGGCTGGACAAAGAAAGGTCTCCAGGAGTGCTGCAAGAATGTCCACGCTTCTGAATCTGGGTATTTATTCTCTTTTAGCCCTCAGAAGACTGAATGTTCACATGTGAATTCTGTCAGATTCAGAGTGATGATTCTCTCTGTTCTTAATCTATAAGCTGAGGGCTGCTCTCTGACTTTATTGTGTGTTCTCACTACATTACCTACCTTCATTGAAAAATTATATCAAATATAGGCTCTAGAGCTGGACTAGTAGGCAGCCTAGAAATTACACTTCTATTGTGGTCAGTTCAGTCACTGTAAATCTTAGCTTATTCTGAAATAACAGTAATTCAGAAATATAAAAAATACAGGATAATGTTTGCACAAGTTTAAAACATACCTATTCTGCAGGTGTCTTTTAAAGTGCCTTACTGCTACCTATCATCTTGAATTCTCTGGAATCTGAAATAAGACAGAAGCAGTAGTCATCTACAGAGTACATTGTAAATTCTGCTGTTCATCCCAAATTCACACTGCCTGTGCTTGTTCCCTCTCCTTCATGACACATTCAGTATGGAAGTGCTACTGTTACTTTGATCCTACAAAGAATTATTAAGAAGCTATCATCTGCTTGTGTTTCATTACAGCTCAGCCTGATAACTACACAGAACAAAAATGCTGTTTCCCTGAAGGATCTGGAAAGTATTTAAACACACGTTTTTATCATTCACCATGTTGGGAGTTAAGAGGATTGCTGGAAAAACTTCATATTGGAGTACTACAGTCAAATGCACAGCAAAGCTTGTAAAACTTAAATTCTGGTTTATTCTGGTAAGAATGGGAGTGGATGAAGATCCTGGCTTTGTATGCATAATAAAGATTGGAAGAAGACTGCAAAATGTTGTCATTCAAGTCCTTTAATGTTGCAGATGAAAATATCTGACACATCAGGGTTTTTTTGGTCTAAAATCCACCAGCTCCAACTGATAAGACTGCGTACAGGGAGTAGTAACAGTTGTACTGAAATTCATCTCAGCTTTGCTCACGTGTAGTTGATATTTTAATTGTTCTTTATAGTGCAGGTAACTTGGGAACAATTTGAAGATCCTTTATGAATTGTAGTAAGACTCATTAAATCATGAATGTCAAATAGGTGCTGCTTTGATGGTCACTGTTTGAGCTGCAAGATGCCTCCATTCCCTTCCAGTTCAAAGAATTCAGTTAATTTTGGTCTGGTGCCCCTGAGAGTACAGGTAATAACGAAAATGCTGCCTTGGCTACTCAGACAGCTCATTTCTAAGCACTGTAATCTTCCTGTAGTTCTGCTTTTTCTTCCTATTTATTTTACAATTATTTTACAATTCCTTGCTTTTCTGTTGATCTGCTCTCTTGGTTTGTACATGTCTGGGAACTTCACCTCTATGCAAATTGAAGTAATAGAGAATGGAAGTCATCCAACTCTTAATGCCTTTTGAAATAGTGGGTTTGAATTCTACAGATGACAGGATGTGGGAATCCTCATGTATGTATTTTTGATTTGATAGCTGAGAAATGTCATAGCCATCATTCTAAAATTAGAGCCGAACTCCATTTTCTCTTTTAGTATATATTGTAAGTATTTGATTAGTGTTCACTGATTCTGAAGTGCTCCCATCTTGGCTTTAAGTGATATCATTTCTTGTCCTTCCACTTAAATGTGAAGAGTGTGACTCTGGTCTCTAACCTCTAACTCAGCTGATGGGTAGTGCTTGCCCAGCGCTTGAGGGAAATGTCTCGTCTGGCCTAATAAACCCATGTGTCCATGGCATTGGATCTTCACCATATTTGCATTTTGGAGGACAGAGCTGGGCTGATCCCCTCATGGGAGCAAGACTTCAAGCCACCTCCTGAATGTTGGCCGTTCAGGTAGAGCCTGCAAGATGGAAGCACCCTCAGCAACACTTCCTGCTTGCTGCAGGGAAAGCCACTAGTTCCTACCGTGGTACACACCAGTGCTTTTTCCATTTGATAGATGCCTGTATCCATTGCAATCTCTAAATCTCAATATTGGTTAAAAGATGTCAAAGATTCTCCAAAACAACACGGATACATTTGTCAGAAGCTCCGAGCGTCTGTTTGGGTGAGATTTTCATCAATCAGCACTGCGTGTGATACAGAGGTAGGCAAGTACCAGGCACCTTGTTTCAATTTGCATAATGCACAGCTGAGATGATGACAGGCCACCTGGAAGATTTGGTGTGAGCTATTAATCCCCTTCACTCCTCAAAGGCAGGCTCTGGCTGTGCAGTGAAACCTGGCTGGAAGGGGCAGGCACTTCCAAGTATTTGTGTGTTTGTTCCTGGAAGCACAGAAGGGCCCCGCGTGCTTCCCTGTTAATTCCGGTTTTATTCATTTCACCTTGGGGTGCGGCTCCTACGTGGTGGCTGTTTGCCAGAACAGGAACTGCGGGGATGACACAAGCACCTCATGGTGAAGGGAAGGGGCAGGAAAGCAATTCCAGCAGATGACATAGGAAAGGGTTTCCTTCCTCTTCCTTCCTTGTGGTGCCTAATGCAACCACAAACAGGAGTGTGGTCACATGGAGCTCATATACACCCACCACCTCCTTTCATTTCCCAGGGGTGTCTGGAGGAGGCTGCTCCCCTGTTGCTCCTACTTTGGACTTTCAGAGGAAAGACAACCTCTGAGGCTATTAAAACTTGAAGCTTGCTACTTGGAGTTTTGCTCCTTCCCTTGTGATACCAGATTGTTTTATAGCATGGGGCTTTTCAGTCCAGTGTCCTGGTTGCCTTACTTTGTTTCTTGATATGTATTTCTTGTCCCTCTTTCACTGAAAAGTTTTGGTTTTTTTCCCTCCACTGCCAGGGTTGGAGTGGTTTAAAGGCTCCCTAGTGTGATAGTACTGTATCTATTTAGGAAACATTTCTAGATGGAACAGTTCCATCCGAGAGTTGAGATTTCATTTTAGGTCTTCCCAAGAGTCCTACACATTGTGGCACAGGCCAGATGGTGAAAGATCTGTGTTTTTCCAGATGGAGTGCTAGATGTGTGCTTTCATAGCCTTGTCCTCTTCTTCCTCTGCACCCAGTTCATTCTATATTTCTGCAGCTGGATTTCAGAGGAATCCTCATCTCCTAGAAATCCTCTTACAGAAGCTAATTTTCTCCTAGTAATGCTTCACCCCAGCCAGTTCAGAGTGTGAATGAACTTTCAGCCTAATTATCCCAAAGACCTACAGATTCAAACCTCATGATCCTTTTCCAGCTGGAGATTATGGACTTTGCAAGGACATCCTGTATCTACAAAGGTAAATGTTTGGAGGTAAGCAGCATCTCTTTGAGGATCTCAAGGGAAAAACCACAGTGTTCTCTTGATGGGATGGGCACAGCTGTCAGTAACAAGAAGTCCTAAAAAAAACTTAAAAATTTACAGAGTCTTGTAGCTGCAGTGTGCATTGTGATACCTGTACTGATCCAAATCAAGTGCTTGCTTTAACCATGAAAGCTGTTCAGATCATTGCAGTGAAGCGTTTTTGTACGAACCCAAACACAAATACTGGGAGGTCTAAACCACTGCTGGCAAGGGTACTGCAAAAATGTACAGCATTTATTCACATACAGACAAAAGGCACAATTCTACGGAATATTTTAACAAAAAATACAGCTGTTCCAACTAAGTCTTTAGAAATACTTCAAAAAAGGGAGAAAATAAATACAGGATTGGGCCATGTAATATAAAATAGTCATCTCTACATATACTTTTTATTTCTGTTTCTCTTCATGCACCTTTTCTTTAATTAATTTCAGCTGAATGGACACCAAAGCTAGGCACATAGTGAAAAATCTGTACAAGTTTTACAAATGTCATCACAATTGTCTCAAATTTCTGAAATCAAGGTTTATACACAACATGAACCCTTCATTTAGATCTGTGTGAGTTTATAACCTAACAAATGGCATTCCAGGCAACTTTACAGACGTTCAACTAGCCTACAGTTCGACAGAACACACTGATCATATCAAAGATCTCTTGGTCAGTCAGCACAAGGAAAGGTAACGCTTAGAAACTGAAATCCAGCAAATCCCAGTAAAACACAGGGGTGGCTTTGTCACTGCAGTACCTGCAACACCTCCTGCTGAGCGCTAAGCACGGAGACAAAACTACAGAGCTGGTCGTACCGCAGCCGGCTTTGGTTTGGGTTCAACTCGACTGGAAACCTCTCACAAAGCTTTTTACCCTCAATGCCAGGGACAAAACAGCTAAGGCATTCACTCTGCACAACGTTAGCGTTCATAGTGCAAATTAACAACGTACCTCTGTCCAATGGGTGTGAGGTTAAAGGTTTACTCAGAATCCAAATTTAGGGTATTCCATCTATGGCTTGACAATTCCTGTGTGGTCATGAGCTTCTTTCTTACAGAAAATATCAGTGCCTGGCTGGAGAATGTTGCTGGATGTTGAGTGGAACTTATCTGCTCTTACCTTTTGTCCGTCTGCTGTTTATACTTTGAACACATCCCAAGAGAGACCTCAGTCACTGCTGCCCTGCCTGACTTTCACCCCATTAAGTCATGTACGTTGACTTCCTGGGACCAGCAACGGGATTTTGAAAGTATATTATCTTACATAAAATTCCCCTTCCTCAAAAGGTTAAGACTTCTGTGTTTTAAAACAAGAGGGATGCATTCCAGTGAAATATTTAATTGATAATGTTAACTTGCATAGCAAGATAGGGTGCTAAGCCTTATTTTCTGATTGAATCCCCTGGAAGATTCAGTCCTATGGCAGAGGAATGCTGGGTTGCCAGTGTTCCCTCCTCAGGACGCAAGGGTCAGACATTCCAAAGTGAGTGGATGCCGTAACAGCAGTCTGGGAGTAGGAAAGGGGAGGAGAAGGAGTTTCTCTATGCCTGTCTCTCTGTTAACACATTGCTGCCAAAACTTTTTCACCTGTGCATGCCTGTCTTACATCTATGAAGAATTCCAAAATTTACAGTCTCCTTACGCTCCACTGCGCTGTGTGCGCTCTACTCGGTACAAAACAGTATCCTCACAACCTGTTAATATTATTGCTCACAGCTTACTAATTATTGCCACTTGCAATTATTAAAAAAAGTACACAATCAGAATACGAGTTCCCTCTTCCATCAAATCTAGTCCATAATAGAACGAAATAGTTTTTCTTTGCTTGACTGTAAAGAGCTAATCACAATGTATTGCCTTTGCATTTCAACCTATTTAAAAATATATATTCATGTCCATTTAAAGCAACCTTTTAGTGTCAAAGCCTGTCCCAGTACAAATCATTAGTGCATCTGTGGTGGCCTTTGGGAAATCCTACTGCCTAGTGCCTTAGAAAACTTGTGTCTTGAATTGTCATCACACTCCCGACGGCAGATGCCTGACTAAGAGTGATGGGCTATTCCATAGGGTGCTGGAAACCACAAATCCTCTGGGGCAGTCCCAATCTTTCCAGCCCTTCCCTGTCCCTCCTCCTCCAGTACAACTCATGGCTATGCCTGGTCATCATTTACATGTAAACTCTTGGACCATATGGAGGGGTTTGAGCTGCCACCTGTGCTCAAACTGAACACAACAGAACACATTCTGCAAAGAGAGGAGAAAGAGCTGCCCCTGCCCCAGGACAGGGAGCATTTGTAATGGGATTTGCCAGTGCAGTGCAGTATGGTCTAACAACCATCTTCCACTCAATACACACGACTTAAGAGCTTGTGCTTTTCCAGAAGTCAGGGGAAGAAAATAAAATTTTCAGTGCCTTTTAGCTAGAAGGGATGAATGCAGCCTGATTCAGCCTACCTACCCGAGCCCCGCTTTTAAAAGATTTTTGTGAGTTGTGTGCATCCCAACTCCTGTTTTAGTAGTGATGTCACTTCTCTGCTTACTCAGGGAAGTTGCAAATAAGGGAGACTCAAGCTTCTCACAGAAATGGGGAGGGTGAGGGGGTGTGGATAGGGCAGAGAAAAAAAAAAAAATCCAAAACAAAACCAAAGAGCTTAAAACAGCTTTAAGTGCATGTAAACATATTTATACAACTCAAAAAAAAAAGGGGTTTCAATTTGTCAGTCTGTAGCTCTGTCTAAGAATGCTCCTCTCTCACACCATTGAATAAGGTGGAGTTGGCTTGTAGGCAGTGACTCTACTGACCCCTGTCCCTGTGTCCAGTCAGGTTGCCAGGATGCTTCTCCGAATAATGTCCGTCCTTCTGCTGATGGTGCTGTTGGGACTGAGCCTCTGCTGCCTGCACTTCTTTTCAGCCACTTCAGTCTCCGAGTCGCTCATTTCGGCGTCAGGGACGTACCCATCATTCTCACTGTCAGGCTTTAACTTGCTTTTTGTCCGCTCCTTCGCTGGAACTCTGCCCACAGCCAGGTAAGGATAGCCGGAGTTCTGCCTGCAGGCCTCCTCCAGGCTCTCCCCCTGCTGTTGCCTCTCCCCCTTCTTTGGAATTCGGAATCCGCCCCAGTTTTTCCCTGGGCTGGTGGGTGTCGTAGGCACTTTAACTACTGTCTGATGAGAGTTTACTTTGACGAGACCCCCGTTACATTTAGGCACTATATCCCTCCGAGTGCCAGGCGCTGACCTACCACTGGAGTGGTTCACAGCCCTTTTGTTTTCCGATTGCCTCTGAGAGAGTTCTGTGGGTCTCAGCGGTTTGTGGTTGTGTTTAGAAGTCTTTTCCTTCAGTTCTGCCTTCGCCACCTCGCACTGTGGGCGGTTGTCTCTCCTTTTCCTGTGGTCTGGTATCACGATGCCATTTTTCTGCTGTACAATCCGTGTCTCAGCAAAGGTCTTGTCAAAATTTAAAAAGCTGCCTGGAGCTGCGCCTCCTTCCCTCGGGCTGGGCTGCCTCAGCAGGGATTTGCTGTCATTCCCAGACCTGTCTCTTACCCTGTCTCTCTTGTGCGGTTTTTTCAAGGAGTGGGCCAGAGATGTGCCCATCTGCTTCCTGAAGAATGCAGAATGCCACTTCAGATCCTCGATCTTGGGGGCGTTGGGGCCCAGCGAGGGGCTGTTGAACAACACCGTGTTTTCCATGGAGGAGAATGAGGAAGGCACACCTGAAGGGAAGAAAATTAAGTTCAAGTCAAGCAACTCCATATCTGTGTAATTACCAGTTTTGAATGTACCTATTTTAGCTCAGCTCCTCATGCCTGACATGTTTGTATCAGAAATGGGTATTTGGCTGCCTGTCCCACACTTTTAGCTCACAACCCTGGATATGTCATGGTTTCACAACACCTTGCTGGTGGGGTTTTATTTTCCTGTACCTATACCTAATTACACTTGTAGCAAATACAAGTCCTAGCACCACTCTATCCACTAAGACAGAGACACACCTCAGAGAGGGAGGCAAAAAGACACCAGCAAGTGGATCTCACTGATGCCATCTAAAATATGGTTTATTAGTTAGTCAATAGTTAAAGGATAATCTGGTCACTGCAGTTAATTTTGAAGGTATTCATCTTTCTGAGGAATGAAATGAGAACAAATGAGGTCCTGTTTGTCCTTCACAGCCTGTACCCAAACCTTGTGTCTGTAGCCTAACATGAGAAAGGGAACACTGAGGCATACCTGAAACTCTTTCTTGTTCCAACTGCTTTATGTAGCTATTAAATATCTGTTCTTGAACTTTGCAAACAGATCTCTTGATCTTTTCTCTCCGCGTCACCATGTACGTGAGGTTACGCACCTGGAAGACAGCAAGGGGATGGGTTTTACAGGAATTGCATTTCTAGGGTGTTGCCCTGTCTGTGCTTTGAACTCATTCAGGTGGAGCACTACACACCATTTAAAGAAGTTAGTTGCGTTTTGATATCACATCCAGAAATGGAAAGGATACACACAGAATAATTTAAGATCCAGAGAACATAGTTACAAACTCTAATTATTTAGCTGATCAAAGAGATGATGACAAGAAATCTTGAGCACATGGAGCAGGAATAAAAGACCCCAAGTAACAGCTAGGATCTGGGCCATTTGAAGAGCTAGAGAAGGGCCATAGGCTGGAGTTAAAACTAGGAAAAAAAAACAAAAGAAAAATTGCAGTAATTCATTAGAAGAGTAATTAGGCATCAGGATCCTTTACGAAGGATGTAGTACAGTTCACAGCCATCAGTGCTAATCAGTAAAAAAGCACAAGTGAAAACACGACAGTCCACTTGCAGGTGATTGAATGCTACAAGTCAAGATCTGCTGGCCCTGTGGCTGCCTGCTGTGTGCAAAGGGGAATTGCTGTGCTCTGGAGAAATGTAGTGTTAATGGTCTTTCCTGACAGCACAGCTCTGAGCTGAGATGCAGCACGGGCCGTGCCGGGGCTTACCCGCTCCAGGTCCTGCCGCAGGTGTGTGAAGAGCTGCAGCCTTCTGAACAGAACATCCTGCTCTCGTTTAGCCAGATTGTCTTCTTCATCCTTCTTTGGGGTAATCAAAGGCTTATTGAAGTTGGATTTCCTCTTCAGCTTCCAGTACTGGTAAAGGAATTCCACCGGCTCCTCAGGCAGCCGCAGCACTTTGGCCACTTCCAAAGACTCAACAAAGGTGTAGAATTCATCCTCCAGCTGCTGGAGCTTTTGCTTGCGGAGGCTGACCCTGTGGGCCTCCTCCTGGTTTTGATCCATGCTGTGGAAAGGGTCAATGTGGGCAGGAAGAGAGCTGTCCTGAATCCCATTCCTGTTCTCCTGACCTGGGCTTTCATTCAAAGTCTCAGCATCCGCTTTCTTGGTGGAGCTGTGTTTGGGACAGTAGGACTTGAACTTCACCTCATCGTTCTCTGCCAAGATGGTCTTCATCTCCAAGCCGCGGTCAAACGCACAGGTGACGTGAAAGGCTGTTCTGCAGTTTTTCACTGAACACTGGAGAAAATAAATGAAAATGAGTCAAATAAATACAAAGTTAAGAAGCCACACTGCCTAAAACTATTCCAGCAGTCAGAGCTGCTTTGGAAGAAGAACCCTGTCACCGCGCTCTGCTTCTAAGCTGCACGTACTTCCTTGCTCTCTTTAATTAGGTCTGAGAGTTAGTGCTTTCAGGCCAGGCAAGGATCAAGTGGCCCAGAGGGACAGGAGTGGTTAAACCCCCGCCTCCAGTCCCACCACACTATTCCATACCTAAAAAGCCACAAGAGGAACATTCCTACTGACACCAGAGCCACTTGCATACAGCACCGTTACCCAAAGGGAAGTGCTTCCCTTTGGACTGTGCCAGCATGAGGGGGGAAAAAAAAACATCGTGCTGGCTCCAGGCCAGTCTGAGACTTTTAATTAAGTCTTTCCCAGCACCTGGACCCATGCTATCCAAAAGACCTCAACCGAAGGGAATTTTTTTCCCCGTTATCCCAGTTTTATAATGTCAAATATTAAATCACTGTCAACCATTACTTCACTGAGTGCAGCCTTCACTTCGCCTGGGAGAGGAGAACAGGAAATTCAAATGTCATTTTTCTTCCCTCTGGGTGAACCCAGCCATCATGGGCACTAGTAGTTCGGCGGATTTAGCACTTCATTTCCATTATACCTAACTTCCTTTTGCAAAATGCTGCCATAGATATCACCAGCCACCCACTGAGAGGTTTAAATATATATAAATATGTATTTATACACAAACACACATACATATGTGTTTGTATCCACTCACACCTCTGCTGAACAGGATTTAAAGTGGAAATGAGCATTCGTGCTCCTAACTAAGAAACAAAAATTATGCTCAACCCAAGCCACCGACCCTGAAAGAGCAACACACTGCACTGGGATGTTTATACAGCGCTTTGTAAAGAAGCCAAATCTCTCTCTCCTCTGGGTTTTCCTGCTCAGGTTGAGTCAGCAGCCAGATGGCTTATAAAGGTACAGCAGGGTTTAAACTGCACAAGTTTCAAATGAGCAGTCTTTAATAAAGTCAACATATAAAAGGAATTAAAAAATACCAAACCATCTTTTGCTCTTTCCTCTCCTACTAACAAACAGGCCAGAAGCATCCCACGTGGAACACTGAGCAGCAGAGAGAAGTGCTTTAGCCATAATTAGCTTACTGCAGCTCATGTTTTATTGGGAGAAGAGGGGAAAGCCTGCCTCATCGGGAGGAAATCTGCTGAACCTGGGAGAATACACAGTCTTGCTTTTCCCAGCTTATTGCAGCTGCTCCCTGACCAGCCTGACACACACTTCCAGCTGCTATTTTTCCTAATTGTTGTGCACATGTCAGAAGGTGGTCTGGAGAACACACAAAACAGCTCCAGCTACGTAACAGCAGCCAAGAGGAAGGGGACAGCTCTGCAAGGTGGGATTATGGTTGCAAATTTATATGCTGGGGACAGATTTATTTTCTCCAGTTAACACTTACTATTTCATACATTCCTTACATGGAAGTGGACTGTGATAGGTTTCACTGGAGCTACTGCTGCATTGCTGGTTTACAGCTCTTCCTGGCAGCCTCATCAAATGACTTGGAACAGAGTAGAAAAGGGAAATGGATACAAAGTAATTTCTAGGTAGTGTAGGACTTGAACAATTTTTGTGTCCTAATGCTGGTCTGACCACCATGGATCCTGTAACACCAGGCTAGCCCCAGAAGAAAGAGCTCTACCTCAGCCTCCTTATGAGGCTGTAGTATCATCCTCTGTCTCAAGGAGCTTCCTGAGGATTGTTTTGCTGCTGGAAGTGCTCTGAGGATGACGCTAAGCTATGTCTTACTGTCTTTTTCTACACAATCTCAACACTGCCCCAAATGCGTCACCTGTCCTTACACCCCCCCCCATTATTTGTTCTCAAGTAAAGGAGATCAAAGTCTTGTCTGCTGTCTCAGGAAACAAAGCATCTCCTCTTTCAAAAATCTGAAGCTTGGTAATGTGTTTTCTCAGTCTTTTCTAGATTTTAAAATTTTTCTTAAAAGGATTGTTTAATATTTCTGAGTGATTTTCCACTGTAAAGGATCAACAGGTGCCTTACAGCTAACAACCCAATATAAACATACATGTGGAACAACACCACCCAGTCTGAAATGCTCTGGTGAAGATCAGTTCAGTTAAGTCCACAGCAACAACCAGTAAACACATTTTGTTATCTACTAAAAGCTGACAAAAGAAAACACAAGGGCATTTGTGTGGTTAGATTACCTGTATAGAAGCTCCAACTTTTTCATTACAAAGGCTGCACACCAGTGCCCACCTACTGCTGGGAATGTGGGAAACTTTTGTGATGGGCTCCATTTTTTCAGGGCTTCCAATGCTCACCTAGGAGAAAAATGGTCCAAAAATGGAGTGACTATGACACCGTTAACTGCAAAGAGAAACAATTTTATCAAAGAAGTCAAATTCCTTGTGTGCATACGCAAATTCAGTGTGTCCCAAATTCCTCTGTTTATAAGGAACCAAAATTCTTTTTCAAAAAAATCAGTTTCTCTCTTTGTGGACAAACAAGTTTCAAGGTGAAGCCCACGAATTTAAGATTATCATTCAGGATGAACACTTAGACTAAGAGACCCCACATTCAAACTTTCCTGATTCACCTTTAATGTTCTGTTTACAAAGTGAAATGGTATCTTGTGTCCTTGTTAAATGAGCTTTGCCAGCAGCAAAGGCCTCATTTTCCAAGGCCTAATTCTGACTGACAAAGAGAATGCAATTACTTCCTTTACAGGTGAAGCATCATCTGCCTCCAGACTTGTTATCTAACCAAAAATCTTCTATATCGCATTTCTAAGTTGAGCAATGCCTTTAAAGAGGTTTTTTTTTTCTCTCCCAGAATCACAGGAGCAGCACCCACCTCAGGAATCCAGAGAGCACAGCTGACGTGCACCCACTTGGTGCCGCTCCGGGTGGGCTTCATGGCGCCGCCCTTCTTGGGGCACAGGAGGCACTTGGGCTGGACGCCCAGCGCGCAGGTCCGGCACAGCCAGCTGCCCTCGGGCACCTTCAGGATCCCGTAACAAGCCTGCATCCCCACGGGAGGCACAGGCAAAGAAAACAAAGCAAACACCGTGTTATTTCTTAGCTCTTCGCACACAGCCTCTCACAACTCTCAAAATTGTTTTATTCGGAGGGAAACGTGCAGGACAGCAACTAATTAAGATGACTGCATTTTTCGGAAGATTGCATTTTTATGGAGCTCTCTATCCAAATTACTATCAGCTTTAATGCACTTAAGTGTCAGGTTTGATGTGATCAGAGAAAACACTACAGGTCTGAAAATATCAGCTTTACTCTGCATATCTTGTAGGATAAAGGGTATTTTATAGCTGTCATAGGCCTAGTTCTTTATCTTAGTGCAAAAGCAGTTAAATAACATATGCCAGAAAATGTGTTTCCTGCTCACCAGACAAGTTTTCCAAACACTGAATGACAACAGAAACTTGTTAAAGCTGGGAAGCAAGGACAGGCTGATAGGGAGACACCTGCCACAGTGAGAAGCATCCACAGAAACAAATATGCTAAAATTGTATCTCTTCTTTCAGGTAAAGAAACTTCCTAACTACCACAGAAAGGTGACACATAGTAGTGCTTCCTTCGCACGGCTCAGTAGGTTCTCTGTTAAATTACCTGTAATAAATCCTACACCTGTGTCCCTACTGACTGCCTTTTTGGAAAAGTTTTTGTTATCACCCTACACCCTCCTGCTGCCATACCTGGTGCACACAAATATTGCATTTGTCACAGAACACCATTTCATTGCCATCCTCTCCGTCTGGAGACTGACAGACATCACAGACAACATCCTCATCATATTCAATCCCAAGCCCTTCTTCCGTCTCGATGGCGTGGTTCATGTTATCGTAGCAGCGTTGTTCAAACTCCTCCATCACCCTTTCCATGGTGTACTCGTCCAGCTCCAGCATCCCTGGAAAACAGGAGTTGTTCACTTAGTTAAAGAAAAGAATGATAACCATCACCACACACAGCTCCACCTTCTTTTTTAACAGCTGAGCACACACAGCCAATCCCCACAAGGACACATTTCATTCCTAGACAATCATGCCTATTCCAGCATGAACTAGGGAAACTGTAAAAAGAAAAAGTCAAAGTTGTCTTATAACTGTAATAAATTAAAAATGGGGTATCCAAATCTTTCAAATTCTGAGAAAACCTGAAAGATTGATTTTGGCTTCCTGGTCTTGTTCTCGTTTTTTCCTTCTGGGACAGCACCACCTATGGCTTTTGCTCCTATTTCTGCCACCCAGATGTTGACTCTTTGGTGAAAGATTGAAAGTACTTTGAACCAAAAATGATGGAGCAGGGGGAGAAAAATCAATGACAAAATCTGCTACGAAACCTGGAGCAAATCTGCAGATTCTAACAACTTGATTATCACAAGTTCCAACCCAACAGGGTGCAGCTACTGAGCAGAAACTAACTCTATCCTAGCTGAAACCAGGACAGACACAGAGGAGACAGCAACCTCTTGTTTTAACAAGAAAACTCTCCTTTCAGCTCTTCCTGTGAAAAGCTGGGCCAAAAATTCCACAAAACGAAGAATAAAAAAACCTCTCTAGCTCCTCCAGATCAGAAGACAAACTCTTCACAAAAGTACTTCCAGCTTGCCTTACCAACAGGTAAATCCTTGCAGGAGAGATCAATGCATCCCATACCACCCCAAACTAAGCAGCTGAAATGTAGCAACAGGGAACATCCAAAACCCTGCTGATGAAAAGTGTTAAAGAAAACACAGGGAATTCATAGCTGCAGGGACACCAAAAGGAAGTGCTCCAGGTGCAGATCAGGAAGTAGCTCACTCTCCAAATGCCCATTTGTATTATCTGTAGTGTGCAGTGTCTGATGGAGCACCCATGTACACATTTCAAGACCCCCAACACACTAGCTGGTACTGACAGGAGCATTTCCTTCCCCCTGCATACAGCAAAACCATGTGGATAATGACTTAGAGCAAACAAACTCCAAGAAACTCCACCAAAACATAAGATCCAACAAATTCTAGCTGTTCAGTGTGTCATGTGCAGCATGCAAAGGTTATGCTGGTGTAGCAGAATGGCTACCACAGGGCTCCCTGCAGAGGTACAAATCTGCCCCTCTTGGGCTGCTCACACCCCAGTGTAACACTTCAGGAGTCCTCTTCTGATTTGGCAACAGACACACAGACTGGATAGAAGGATATCAAACAAACAATAAAAGGGACATTTATTTTTCCTTTGAGGAAAGCTAAAGGAACTTGCTGCTGCTGTTTTCCTGAAGATAACTGGAAAGGTAACCTTAGCTCTGGAATCCTAAACTGAAATCCTCCAAGCCCAACGCTAACCCTGAGCAGGACTGATGTGAGATCCGGAAAAAAGGCCTGGGTAAGAGACCATGCCAAGACATCATCTCTTTCTTTCATGTATTGGTTTAAAAGGGAGGAGTAGAGTTATAACACCAAATAATACCAAAGAAACATGCCAGTTTGCCCCTCTCCCCTGTCCTTTCCCACACAATTCTGCAGAAAAGGCAACAGCTGCTCTCCTTGTGACAGCTCCTCCTCCTGCTTTGGAACTACAGCAGTCACAGTGAGATTTGGGAGCTCCCTCCAATAAATCACTGCAGGAATTCCTTACTGTCCCATTCCTTGCACCACTCAGCTGGCACAGGTTCTCTAAACCTCCCAAACAACTTGTCTTGCCTTCTCCACACTGAACACCACGAGCTAAAATGATGACACAGATTTGTGATGAAGAGAAAAATAAATAAATAGGATTACCTGGAAAAACCACCTGAGTGGTCTCTCTGATATCCTCATTGAGAACAAGGATGGCAAACTGAGAACTTTGTAGGCAAAAAACCAAAACATGTGGCCAGATTCTGACCAGGTCTGAGCAGACCCAACACAGGAGTTATGAAGGTATCTATCTTAGAGCTTAATCACATCAGGTCTCCTTTCCCATGGCTACCCCAACTCATATGATTAATATCTCTTCACACCCCTACTATTTCTTCCCACTGCTGCCCTCCCTGAAATTATTAAGATTGCCAGCTTTAAAAAAAAAAAAAAAGCAAAACCAAAACAAAAAAGGCAACAAATCACTAAATCACTCATTGCTCACCCATTTCTTTGAATTCTTCATTGGCAAGTTGCAACCAGGCTACGTCCACATCGTTGAGGTCATAGCGGCACATGCTGTCTGCCAGGGTTCGAATGTCAACATAGCCCAGCTCCGGAGGCTCCGAGCCCGAGGACACGATGTATTTCCTGGGACGTGTGAAGGTGACGGCTTTTGTCTCGGACACAACTCTGAAACAGACAGACAGGCAGCCATGAGGGGTGCTGAGCTACTGAGAGGCTCATCTCTAGAGAACTCAAACTATTTTACTCTAAGTGACTAACAACCATCTAACCTTCCCAGCAATCGCCCAACACCACTGAGATGGGGAGACTGTTCCATGCACTTCCATAACAGATTGGTGGTAGTATAAGAACTTAACTGGAGTCATCTAGAGATCCTATTCATTGTCAGAATTCTAAATAAAATTAAATATTAGAGGACAGAGCTGTGTCCTCTTACCTGAAATTCATACTTGTTTAAAGCTAAAGTAGGAACACTGCATTTACATAGTGGCTGCCATATTCAGAGATGTTAAACTCTGGTTTAACTCTGGTTTAATTCTGGTTTCTTTTAAATCAATCTGTTTAACTAAAATACTAACAAGAACATTCAAGGAAAAAAGCAGTATTTCCAGCTGTCTCAGTACAGGACATTGCCCCTTCTCTTAGTTAACATCACACAGTGAAATTCAGTTTGGATGGAACCTACTTCACCACACAATCCTGGTACTCTGGAAGCAACAGGCCACGCTTCCAAACGTCTGCCTCGTGCACTACCCCTGGAGATGATTTTTTGGGGTGCTAGTGCTACAAGGGAGGAGATTGTACCACACTATTTCAGTCTTCAGCACATCCCTAAAGCTTCCCCTCTTCTAGCTTATTTCAGACAACAATCAGAAACAGTGAGCAAGAGCCAAATGCTGAATTTGGGGCTTCTGAGGTGCTGGGAAAAAATACGAACGTGAACCACCTTGCCAGCCTAAATGCACTGCCCAAACTGTCTCTGGTCATACAGCACAGTATTAAAATGTTAGACACTACTGCATTTCACAGAGAATGTACTTTAAACTGGGCATGGCTCTCCAAATCTTCTTTATCATAAATTCCTTCCAGAGTACCTCTCTCTGGAAATAATAACCTCTGGGCAGCACTCTGCCACGGTAGTGGCACAGAAGAAACAAGCACAACGACTCTGACCTCAAAAGAACTCCCTTTCTTGGCTTTATTTCTGTGATAGAAAGAAGTCAAAAAAAAAAAAACAAAAAAGGCAACCCTTACTACATACTGAAAACCATTCAGCTGAATTGTCCATCTGACCACATGCTTGCAGTGAATCTCCACACAGCCTCACTCCTTTCTCCTGCTCCTCTGCCCTGAACAGTCACTATCAGGCCACAACATACTTGCTGTTATGTTCCTTACTAGCATCAGCTCCCTGTACAGCCTTGGCTTCTACCCTACAATAGCTATGATTTGTTTATTGCTTATTCAGTGTACAGAACACGCTCCCTTCCCTCCCAAAATCAGGCTCAGAGCAGCTCCCGCACTCCAGCACCCCCACAGCAGGGCTCTCCTGTGAGGGAGCAGAGAGGACAATAATCAGGCATCAGGGAGCCACTCTGACCAGCAGGTGCTCAGCAGCAGGACTACACAAGATAGGTCAGCAGCTAACAAGGACGGGTGCCTGCTGTGCCAATACCTGCAGCTGAAGATGCCTTCTTTCCCTATTGCTGTGCCAATACCTGCAGCTGAAGATGCCTTCTTTCCCTATTTTTTAACATCCCAAATTTGGAGCAACATCTCTACAGGCCTTTGGCAGAGAAAAGCTCTCTCCTAAGTGAGTACCTGGACCTGCTATAGCCACAAAACCACCTCCCTGACAGATACAGGGCAGTGGTCCCCTGGGAGATTTTTTCTCTGCTCAAGTGCAGAGGTGTCCTAGCCCTCCCACAGCCTTGGGAAATGCTTAACAGAGAAATCAGTGAGAAGCAGGCAGCATGAGTGCTCGTGTACTGTGTGTGTGTCTCTGCAGGGACTGGGGGAGGGCAGTGTGGAGCAGGGAAAGGGTATGTTCCCACGTTCTAAAAAAACTGCAGTGCAGAGAGCAAAATGCCAGGTTGTCCTTGGAGCCCTGGATCCCATCCTTCAGAAGAAGGAAGGACAGGGTTTACCTGATGTGCAGGTAAGTTCCTCACCATACAGACCTGGTGGGGCACTCTGCACAGAACAAAAACGCTAACAAACTTCCCTGTGGCCCCCCTAATCCAAGGTTAACGCTGACAGATACAGACCTAACAAGAAGCAGTATAGCATCATCACGAAGTTTTTGCTGTGTATCAAGGATTGAGCTGTTCTGGCCCCACCAGCACTGGTGGATCATTTGGTAATGCCTTATGGGCCAGCCTGGACTGACTCAAAGAGATCTACAATGATTAAATGGCAAAAATCCTTGTTCTTATTTTCTCCAATCCCTAGTAAGCATGAAACGGGCTGCAGCACACTCCTGCCCTTAGAACTGCAGTGTTTAATTTGAAACAGGAAATAGTATCTAAGTGTAACGAATATGGCAAGGAAAATAAGGGATTTTTGGATAAGAGCGGGAAAATCTCACATTATTTAGTTACATGTACATCTGGATGGTCCTTAAAACAGATGAAATGTTATACAATCAATTTCTTAGGTTAGTAAATTAAATCACAAAAAAAAAAAAAAAAAACACGAAAACAAAATAAATGCTGTATTTTCTCTAGCCCTTAAGCCTGGTTTGTCCAACTTTTCCTTGAATGGAACCTATGGCTTGGAAATAAGCAGAGAGAACACCAGACAAGGGCTCTTCCAGCAATGATAAGTGAGCTCAAGTCTGGCTTAAAAACAGAAGCTATTTTTAATGTTCTGTCATCACATCCCACGCTAGTGTATTGCCAAAATCAGTTCTCTGACTTTCACATTTCACACAGGCAGAATAGGCCTGACTCTTGACCTCTCTGACCACTCACAGAGGTGAGGCAGGTTGATCTTCATCTCTGAGAATCAAGACCTTCCTAGCTAGGCACTGTGCAATGAAGTTCAGGAAGCCAAGGCAATGCAGATACAAGCTGCTAAGCACATACGTGTGTGTATTTGTTCACATTCCTCCAAATTATACCTGGCTACTGGTTCTGGGATGGTCCCTGGGCTAACTGGCACCTGAACTCCCTTTTCCCACTCCTGCCTCCAGGGATCTGCCAGCACATAGTATTCATCAGGGTTCAGCTGGAAGGAGTCATGTAACTTCATGGCAGTGATCAGGTCCGTTCTGAACACCTGCAAAGAGAGTGACCAAGAGAGAAAAATAGAGACACTGACATTTGATATTGACACTCTACGATTCACAGCTTCAGGGTAACCATGGAGCACAGTGTGTAACAAGGTCACTGTACCATCGGTGCACCAGCCCAGCCCACTGCAGAACAGGAGTTTAGCTTCATGGCAGGGAAAGGGGTGGCTGAAGGCACGAATACTGACAGGATGACTTTCATCTAACTCCGCTACAGGTCCTGGCACTCCTCCTGCACTGGACACATAGTTCTAAAAGGTGTTACCCACCTTCACCTCCATACTGGCGGCAATAAAAGCTGCAGGAGCTCTGAGTGGTAGAACAGCAGCACAAGGAAGATACATTTTTGCTCCAAGGCTTTTTGAATTTCTTTTTTTTTTTTTTTTTAATTATTGGAGCTCTGACTCAGCCGAAGACATTCTAGAAATTCCCTGTGGTAGAAATCAAGACATGACTCCACCATGACCAGCCGCAAGAGGAAATTCTAAGGAGATGACTCTTAGTATAAGTACTTTAAAAAATAACCCAAAAGACCAAAAAAATAAGACCCAATCTGGAATTCTGGTGGCAGCTCCCCATTCAACACAGGTATTATTCAATCAGCTACAGACACCTCTGTGTCACAACTGTAATTTTGCCTTGCCCTCGCAAAGGCATGCACAGCTCTAAAGCCAGCAGGATGTTTGGCAATCTTTGGGCCAGCAGCCACGAACAAGCAGCCATGCTGTGTTCAACAAGCCACAGAATGAAATAAAACCGGGATTCACTCCTGTGGCAGGCCTGCTGTGGCACTGCTGTGGCAGCTTCAGCTTGTTGGCACTGCAGAAAGCCAGAAGTGCTGCTATCACAGCCATCCCAGCTACAAGCCTGAACTTGCTGACACGAGTTCCAGCCCTTCCCACCCTGCTCCCCACAAAAGGCAAGGCCCTCCTCACCTCCACAACACTGATTTGTAACTACTCCATGCCTCATTCAAAGGAAAGGGTTAAAAAGCAATCAGGTGACAGAAAATAAGCACTACCAGGACAAGGAGACGACAGGTTACATCTTAAGTAGAGCTCCCTGCAGACTTCTCAGCTTGTGGCGGTCTGAATCAACACCCACCGAGCTGCATGCCGCAGTTAAAGAAGAAAATACTTTGGATTTTCAGGTCAGTGCATCTAGATTCCTTTATGAGGCTGCTAAGGGGGCAAAGTGACCCATCCTCTCAGCCCCAAACCAATGGCCATGCTGTTCCCTCAGCCCCAGCCCACTGCTGCGTGTGGCTGAGGCACAACCAGAGGAACACAGAGAGCTAACCAGGCAGGCCTCCCCAGGATAACTGCTTCTGTCATCCACTACTCACACCCCTGAAAACCCTAGCATTTTTGGGAAGTATTTTAGCGCATCTGATGGCTAATTACACTTCTGAGAATATTTTCAGGTGTGATTTGCCTTACCACACTGCACATCTTGAAACCTTTCCTCCCTCCCAACATACACATACTATCCCACTTCTGTCTGCTTATGTGTCTGTTTCCACTCTGGTTTTGTCATTAAAATAGCATAAAATCATGACATTTTTCTTAACACTTGTCTTGATATGATCAGAAAAACTGCCAACATTAAAAAGTAAAGAAAAATATTACCATATGAAGAACAGGGTGAATGCTGGTAATGAAATATAATGAAATGTTTTAAACAATTCAATTACAAGTCCTGTGAGGCTCCAATCGAGAAATGAAAAGTAAGCCACAAAGTAAACGGGCTCACAAAACAAACAAGCACAGCTGGCCAGGGGATTCTGCACTTTTAAGTGATTTGACTTTAAGCAATCAAAAGTCAAATTAAAAGAAGACTAAAAATGTAAAATGGGACACAAACTTCGCTCAATCTCAGAGCCAAAATAACTCAGTCTCTTGGATAAACTTGTCACAAAACTCCCCCAGAAGCAAAGCTAATGCAGCACCTGACAGCCAAGAAACTCCTTCCCAGGCCAATGGCCCCGTGACACCATTCTTCCTGCTCTAACTGCTGATGCAATCTCAGTGCCTAGAGGAAAGCAGAGCTTACAGAAGTGCTGGCTCTCAGAAGCACTGAACACTTCAAAGCTAAAGGGTGAAACCCTGGCCACGCTGAAGTCAATGGGAGTTTTGCCACCAACTTCAACGAGCCCAGGATTTCACCCGCGGAGTTTACCAAGTGTCACTTTCCTGCCAGCGCACTTCTCGTGCTGTGGAGAGCAGGGACAATGCAGTGGGGGAAAGGCTGTGGAGCAGAGCTAAAGGAAAGCACAAGTGAAGTCCATCCAGACTGAGAAGACATGAGAGAACAGCACAAAACTGCAAAGATTCTGACAAAAAAAGCAAGGTAAGGGAGGGAACAAAACAGAAGCATGCAAAAACAACAGCAAGACTTGTAATTATCTCAGATTATTTCTTGATAGCCTTTCTCAAGGCAGTTTTCAAAAGCAGGTATAAGGGGCTACTTCTAAGGGATGCACAAAAGACAACTAAGAAAAACAAGCCTATTGCTAGCAAGAATAAATTCACCAGGGATCTCCCCATTCACAAAAAAAAAAAAGGCTTTTAATAGCCAACAATCAAAGAAGAAGTTTGGAAAACACCAGCACTAGGTGTAGTTCACACTGAGCAATGCATGGGATTCTCCTTATGAGAACTCTTCTCTGAGACTTAGGTACACTGTCATTAGGGAGATTAACAAAGCACATTTTTCCTCAACACCACGCATTGTGTAAGGAATATATGTACTGGGCAAGTACAATCAATGAGAAATTCCATTTCCCAGAGCTAACCCTTTCTTTGCAGCTTCTACAAAGTCAGCAGTGTAGTATTTTGCCTGAAGACAGGAAGCTTCAGCAAGAACATTTCCAAAGAAATGGATCACATTTCGTGTGTTACTAACAGCTGATCCATCCTGGAAAGTTCAAAGATTTATATCTCCCCTGACAGGATTTCTTCAAAGCACTACACGAGACAGAACTGTCAGGAAGCAGATTTCTAGTTTGACAAGCACTTTAGCAAAGATCACACACCAAGCCCCAATACCAGCTATGAAATAAATGCACCTAATGTAAATTTCCACTGTTCACAGATCAAGCTACAAATAAACCCTTACGCCTAAAATAGCACTTCTAAGAAAGACTCCACAGCTATGCTGAATGGGTGTCAGACTACAACAAAATTCACAGATAGAAACTGGTGGTGGCAGTAGCTGTGCCAACAGCTGAACTCTCTGATCTTCAGGGGAGGGGGAGAGGGAAGAAGGGGTGAGGGGGAGGCACATGCCAGCCAAAATGTAGCCAAACAAAAAAAAAAAAAAAAAGAGAGAGAAAGAAAATGTAAATCGGAAAAAATTGATCCATTACCAGAAAACATGTATGTATACATTGTGGGCACAGGTACTCTGACAGATGCAACAAAATGCAAATCAAATTCCAGAAATACCTCAGAAGGTTTCCGATCTTCATCTCTGGAACATGAAGTCCTACGACGTCGAGATCTGGAATGCTGGGACCAAGTAGACAGACCTAGGATACAGAAATGATAATTTGTAGGCTTCTGTGACAAACCTCCAGGAAACTCTTTCAAAATGAACCAGAAAATAAAAGTCACTCAGTCCTAAACTTTTGTGATCACTCTCCTGGGTCTGTTTTGTTTCTCATTTCCTAACTGAGGTATGCCTGTACTGGCTGCACTGCACTTACCTGCCTTCCACCCAGCATTTGAAAAAAGCCACCTCGTAATAGCCTTCCCCCTGAGCATCAATAAATTACTTCCTGCAGATTAATAACTGACCAGGAGCTCTGCCAACAGCCTGGGATGTACTCTTTGAAGTTAATGTCCCAGATACCTACATTTCTGCTGGAGTAAGCCTCTGCAAAATGAAGCACACTGCCACATTCACACAGCAGTGCCCACAGAACAAGCTGTTGTCTCTTCTCCC
The DNA here is from genome assembly GCA_013397935.1 of Dasyornis broadbenti. NCBI lineage: Eukaryota > Metazoa > Chordata > Aves > Passeriformes > Dasyornithidae > Dasyornis > Dasyornis broadbenti. Next base: position 2,168,393 of record VZRN01004506.1, on the reverse strand, counting down.
GAGCAAATCTCACAGTGTGGCTGTACGATTTTTGTCTGCATAATTATCCACTACATTCCAAACAAATTACACCTTTTTGCCTTGAAGCCATTTGACAGTCCCTGTCAGCTTTCAGAAATATTGTAACAGGAGGGAAGTGAAAAGAGAAAGAATCTGCACTCCTTTGACAAGATAGTGCTTTGACACTAGAATATATTATACCTGTGCAAATCAACTAATTTCAACACAGTAAGATTTACAGGTACGGCACGTATTTTCCACTCCAACTGCACTGCAGTAATGAAAAAAAGGCCAACAAATCCTTCTAGGTTGCAGAGATGAAGACTTGTAATAGGTCTATCTGATAGGGAAGCTAAGACCTATGAGCTCTGAAGGACGCACTCAGAATTTGCAAATCTGGGTATTAATTGTAGTTAATGCAAATTGAACCAAACTGATGCAAAGGCATTCCCACACTGCTCATTGCTTCACCGCCTGTGCACAAACATGGTAGGAGTAAAAAGGGAAAGGCTACAGTCGGTAAGGGCAGCACCACCTCACATCAGCCAGCAGAAACCTCTCAAGGATCAGAAAGCACTGTTCAAAAGCACAGGATTGGATAAGTTCTCTATTAAAAATAAAAAAAAATAATTTTAGAAATGAAGTAACTGTCCAAGACTTTCATTGGAAAGATGTGACTGAATAGTAAGTCATCAGAAGAGTTCATTATGCTTTAGTTATCCGTTCGTCTTCCCTTTTCAGTTAGTAATACATTAAGGAACCTGCCCCAATAAAAACTCTCTGGAACACAGCAATGAGTAACAGACATTACACAGAATATGCATAATGGTCAAAATTGAAGCAATGTTGACAGCAAATAGCTAAAAATCTTATCTCCTGAGGTAAGAATACAGAAAACATTATTTTAAGCAAATGTTAGTGTTTTAGTATAAAAGATGGTGAAGTTATCAGCACTCAAGGGAAAAAAAAGAAGAAAAAAAAGAAAAATAAGAAAAATAGAGACTGTCTGCCACTTATTAATCCGTGAGAAAAGCCAGACTCCCAAGATCATTTAATTGCCATTCCATTTAAATGTTCCCTTGAAAACTGAAGAAGAAACACAAGCTGGAATATGAACTTCTTGTGAGGATCCTATCAACCCATGCCCAAACTCAGCTTAAGGTCAGACAGGAGTAAGTAGAATTCCTCAAAAACTATGAGATATACAGCTCAAATGCACGACAAAAACCCCAGATTTTTTCCCCTGCAATGTAGCAGTGTAAATATTAACATTTTAACAGTCAGACAGATGTGATTTCTTTAATCAACAGCCTCACTAGAACACACAGACTACATACATACCCACACAGATTAGTATTCAGTTCTCATGGGTTCTGATATTTTCCATTGGCAAGACATTAATATCTGACCAACTAGCTGCCACTGAGGTGTACAGCGAGTTAAACCGCTGCACCAGCAAGGCAGCACTTGGAAATTTCCAATTCATTTGTGCATCTGAGCGTTTTTGTACACTGTTGGACCTGAGAGAGAGGTCCTGCACACAAGATATGGAATTAAGAACAACAAGCTGTACTGGCAAGGTGTGCTTGATTCAAGTTTCTGTGAGGAATGAGCTGGTGAGTCTGGAGGCTTTAAGGCAGTTGTTCCCAAGCAAGGCAAGCATCTGGCAAAATCAGTGTAGTGGCAGTGTGATGTACTTCTGGGTCTATACCAGCGTCCTTTAATTCAGCTCTGATGACAACTTATTCATAAATTTAACTAAAAAGGAGTATGCTGTGCTTTTTTTTNNTTCAAATATTAAAAAAAAAGAGGTTTGTGTGTGTTTTTTTTTTTTTTTTTTTTTTAATATGAGTATTAACAGATGGATTTCCAGGTCTTTCTCACACCTCAAAGAAGCTACAAAGTTGAGGAGTAAAACAATCCCTTGCCGTATCATCCAGCTCCATTTCTTCACTGTGGCATCTTACACATCTGAACAAGTCTCTTAAATGCACACTTCTCTGTCCATGTACACAAGAGTGTGGTCACTGGATTAATCAACTATTCTGTGTTACGCAAAAGGTTAACTCTTATCATCAAAACTACAGGACCTTCACTTTAAATGATTTTTTAACTGCTATATGATAGCAAACTACATAAAATTCCCAGGCATAAGAGACAACTCAAATGCAGCCAGCCTTCTTCAGGAGTGTTTGTTCCACACCCGCTACCTCGCTACACTGAATAAGGAAAGAAAGTTTCTCCCGTAGTTCTCTAACAGCCGCTTCCTTGCACACAAAACTGGTGAAAGCACAGTGGAAACACTGTTACTGAAGAGGCTGTCGGATTTTTCTGAGCAGCGCAAACCGACTGCACATAACACTAGGAGAAAACGGTGGAAGAATTCCTCACGGGACTGAGGTTTTACTACACACTGCAGCTAACAGATGACCTTTGGCAAGGGCTTCACGTCAATAGAGAAAACATTTACTCACTGAATAAACAAAGCCCGACTGTAAGCCTTGAATTCATAGATTCAAACCAGCACCACTACTTAGACACGGAATTAAGAAACTGAAGGAGCCAGCCAAATGAGAGTAAAAGATCCAGCCCATACCAGTATTGAATCTAACTACTTTTGAAATCCTAAACAAGCGTTTCAACCCTGCTTCCATCAAAGCTGATGGCAGAGTATCACTATCTTCACCAGTGCCAAGCCCAGGTCACTGAATTTCCTAAAGCTGCTCTCATTAACAAGCCATCCACCACTCTGCCTACACCAATAAAAGTGCAGGAGGAAAATTAAGGATGCTATTTGTCTATTAAGCATCCTTTCCATATTTTCATTGCTAATCCAGAAAAGGCACCTCACTGAAAGCAAAAATTCACAAGCAATTACACCCACTTCAGTGGTTAATGATCCGATCTGTACATCTGAGCGCATGAAGTGAGAACCATTCCTGGATTAATACAGAAGGAAGAATCTGCCGTGGTCAAAACAAAACACAGGATTCAAAACAGCTCTTCTGTACTATAAAAAGCATATAACCTAGTTCAGTTAATTTAGAAAGATTCCAGACACTTCTCACAAAGTTATCCTCTTTCATTAAGTATCCAAAAATCCCTGTATTCATCAAGTTTTCTGAGTACTAGTCCTAGTCCCAAATAGGACTAGGATCACCAAGACTAGAAAAACAACTAAAGATGAAGACAAAAGTTAAACTCAGTTTTGGTAAAAGAAAATAAAAATTAAAAAAAAAAAAAAATCATAAGGGAAGTCTGAATCATAGGGATTTGGAAGATATAAAAATTCTGTAAAATAACATTATTTACCTCATGGGAAGAATGAGTTTCACAGTAGATGGAAAAATAGTGAGATGTTAAGAGAGCCCATGCTACCAAACACCATGTGAGAAACAGTAAACACGAAAAATAGACAACTCCAAGGCATGAAGCCAAATAAACACATCCAAAATACGCATTTCTATCCTCATTAGATATCAGAGATAAAAGGTATTTTATTAAGTTTTACAAGATCATGGCAAGCTTAGGATGAACACAGTAGCCTAATCAGCACCATCACTCAGAGAGAGCAAGATCATTTGGATTCTTTTACAGTTAGGATTCTTTCAGATGACTGAGGTGTTCATGTGATTAAAAGGATTTAATCACGGAGAACAACAGGAGAGGGATCATACTCTAATTACATGTTCTCAGTTTTCCTTTCGCATTTGTCTACTTACAGACAAAAAGCAAAAAGAAATCCCAAACCACTAAAAAGGTGTAATCCTCAGCAAGGGAGGCAGAGATCTAACACACCACTGGTGCTACAAAGGACTTCTCAGACTCCAATAGGAATTTTTTCTGTTCCCCAAGGCTGCTATGAACACTTTACACTGTAAATACAGTGTTTTTATAATACCGCCACAGGGTTGATGTAACACACACGCCTCCTGATAATAAAAGAATGCAATCAAGGAGTGTGCATTTTTTTTTCCCTATTCGTGAAGAACACACGCTTCCCAAAAGGAAAAACTTAATCAATTTTAACTGCATCATTTTATTAAATGATCTGTCAAGACTATGTTTTCATTCCCCAAAAAAAATCCAATCAAAACAGAAAATTGCTTGGAACCAATAAAACAATTCAAGCCCTGAGGGAATTCTACCCCACAACTAATACACTGCTCAGCATGAGCAGAGAAGTCTCAGCTATTAGGTATCGTGCACAAGGCTGCTGTAAAGCCACCTGTAAGGCACTCAGCTGTGTCCCTGGAGAACTACCTGCTGCTACAGCCTCTGAACACTTCAAAGCCTCAGATCACTGAAAGCACTTCTCCCACTGTAAATACACTGCCACTACCCTGCTACAGCAGGCAGCACAACAGAGCAAAGCAGCCCTGACACGGATCCATGTCTGGCTGTCGCTTCTGCTTAACACTGGTGTTTCCAGATGCCTGTGCTGCTCTGCAGCTCACTCTGAGACCAACGAGGTGCCGCTGCCAACACTGTCAGAAAGATCCGCAGCCTGAGGAGAAAACAGAGATGCTTAGTCTCCTCATTTAGTGCCTGGCCCACAACTCCTTACAGTAGGACTCCATGTCCAGAGTCAAATTCCAGCACAAAGCCAACAGAAGCAAACGATTCCATGGGCAGTTTCCATTGTATCAGGTACAGAAAGAGCTGGCTGGGCAGAAGCCTTCAGGCCTTATCACAGAGAAAGCAGCATGCAAGCAAACACAACCTGAGACATCATTTTACACAGCCAAATTTCCTTTCTCACTTTTCTGTTGCTGGAGGGTTTGCCCATCTATCTTCCTTATCTTTATAGAATATTATTATACAATAATCTTGTTCAAGATCAAAACAGAAGGAGCAATAGCCTTTTATCTCTTGTCAACAGCAATGCTACTTGAAATTTACTGTCAGTTGACAACTCCCCAATTGCAGCTGCTGAACAATATGTCGATCTATACGATCTCTGCAGTGCTTTACAACACCACAGCGCAATTGCTCGGTCTCTGACACACATAATGAACTGTCCCTGCAGCTCCCCGCCACAGCACTTTAACACAAGTTCCCTCCTGTCATCCCTTTCCCCAGTAGCTCATATTCGAGTTTTACCACCTCAAAGAACACACACATAACCATGCACGAGCACATGTCACTCTTCTAACAATCAGGAATTCCTAGACCTCATTTTTCAGCACAAGACCCAAGTGCCACTCGAGGTCCCCAGACCAATTCCCACAGTAGCCATGTTTTACCATCACAATGAACAGTTTTAACTCAAGTTTACTAGAGGTTATCAAAGTCAATTTGAGCACCTCCCATGCTAGCACTCATGGGTTGATAAGAGGACATTGTCAGCCCTCAAAAGTCCACTGGAGTTAGGTGTATGTACTCAATCTAGCAGTCTTGTAAGGAAAAATATGCCTCTCCAAAAATGAATCATAGAATCACAGAACATGCTGAGTTGGAAGGGACCCATCAGGATCATCGAGTCCAACTCCTGGGCCTGCACTGGACCAGCCCCAAGAGTGACACCGTGTACCCAAGAGCATTGTTCAAATGCTTCTTGAACTCTGTCAGCCTTGGTGCTGTGACAACATCCCTGGGGAGCCTTCTCCAGTGTCCAACCACCTGCTGGGTGAAAAACCTTTTCCTGCCATTCAGCCCAACCCTCCCTGGTCCTGCTTCACGCCATTTCCTTGAGTCTTGTCCCTGGTTATGAGAGCAAGAGATCTGTACCTGCCTCTCTGCTTCCCCTCTTGAGGATGTTAAAGACTGCAATGAGGTCTCCCCTCAGTCTCCTCTTCTCCAGGCTGAACAGGCCAAGTGATCTCAGCCACTCCTCATACTGCTTCCCCTCAAGGCCCTTCACCATCTTGGTTACCTTTGGATGACCTCTAGTGGCTTAATGTCTTTCTTTCATTTTGGCACCCCAAAGTTGCCCCCAGCACTCAAGGTGAGGACGTCCCAGGCCAGAGCAGTGTGGTACAATCCCCACCCTTGCCCGGCTGGCGATGCTGGGCCTGNTAAGGAAAAATATGCCTCTCCAAAAATGAATCATAGAATCACAGAACATGCTGAGTTGGAAGGGACCCATCAGGATCATCGAGTCCAACTCCTGGGCCTGCACTGGACCAGCCCCAAGAGTGACACCGTGTACCCAAGAGCATTGTTCAAATGCTTCTTGAACTCTGTCAGCCTTGGTGCTGTGACAACATCCCTGGGGAGCCTTCTCCAGTGTCCAACCACCTGCTGGGTGAAAAACCTTTTCCTGCCATTCAGCCCAACCCTCCCTGGTCCTGCTTCACGCCATTTCCTTGAGTCTTGTCCCTGGTTATGAGAGCAAGAGATCTGTACCTGCCTCTCTGCTTCCCCTCTTGAGGATGTTAAAGACTGCAATGAGGTCTCCCCTCAGTCTCCTCTTCTCCAGGCTGAACAGGCCAAGTGATCTCAGCCACTCCTCATACTGCTTCCCCTCAAGGCCCTTCACCATCTTGGTTACCTTTGGATGACCTCTAGTGGCTTAATGTCTTTCTTTCATTTTGGCACCCCAAAGTTGCCCCCAGCACTCAAGGTGAGGACGTCCCAGGCCAGAGCAGTGTGGTACAATCCCCACCCTTGCCCGGCTGGCGATGCTGGGCCTGATGCCCCCAGGACACAGGTGTCCCCTCCTGGCTGCCAGGGCACTGCTGGCTCACATTCCACCTACCATCAACCAGGTCCCTTTGCACAGCGCTGCTCTCCAGCCTCTCATTCCCCAGTCCACACACACAACCAGGGCTGCCCTGTCCCAGGTGCAGAATCCTGCTCTTGTCCTTGTTGAGTTTCTTATGTTTGGTGATTGCCCATTTCTCTGAGCTGGTGAAGTCTCTGCAGGACCTCTCTGCCCTCAAGTGAGTCCACAGCTCCTCCCAATTCCCTGTCCTAGGCAAATTTACTTAGTATTCCTTCCAGTTCTGTGTCAAAGTCATTGATGAAGACGTTGAAGAGCACAGTGCCAAGGATAGAGCCCTGCACAACCAGACACCAGCCTGATGTCACCCCATTCCCGAAAACCCTTTGTGCCCAACCCCTGAGCCTGTTGCTCATCCATCGTATAACACAGTTATCCAGCTGGGTGCTGGACATCTCTTCCAGAAGGATCCTGTGAGAGACTGTATCCAAAGCTTTGAAGAAGTCCAAAAAGATTACATCTACTGCTTCTCCTAGATCAGCTAAGTGGTTACCCTGTTGTAGAAGGAGATCAGATTTAATAAGCAGGATTTTCCCCTCATGAAGCTGTGCTGGCTGTGATCAGCTGTCCTCCCGGTGTTTTTCAATTCCTCCCAAACTAATCTTTTCCATGATTTTACCAGGCACTGAAGTGACACTGCCAGGCCTGTAGTTTTTGAGGTTCTTCTTCTTGCCGTTCTTGAAACTTGAGATGTTTGCCAGCTTCCAGTCAGTTGGGACCTCTCTGGATTCCTAAAACTGCTCAAAAATCACCAAGAGAGGTTTTGCAATGACATCAGCCAGCTCCTTGAGGATTCTCTGATGAATCCCATTAGGCCCCATAGATTTGTAGGGCTCCAGCTCAAGCAGCAGATCCTGCACAATTTCAGGGTCAGCTGGGAGTTGATTATTCTCACAGACATGATCCTCCAGCTCAGGGCACTGAGACTCCCTTAGTCCATCATCAGTGCTGAAGACAGAGGCAAAAAACGCATTCAACACCCCTGCCTTGTCCATGTCCCTGTTTGTGAGGTGACCGTCCTCATCCTGTAACAGGCTGACAGTGCTTCAATATTGCCTTTTGCCATTAACGTATTTGAAAAAGTGCTTATATTGTCCCTCACCTTTCTGGCCACCTTCAACTCCAGCTGAGCTTTGGCCACATGAATGCTCACCCTAAAGCAGCAAGCAGCACCTCTGTGCTCTTCCCATGTCACCTGACCTTGCTTGCACTGGGCATACACCTTCCTTTTCCACCTTACATCCAAGAGGACATCCCTGTTCAGCCAAGCCAGCCTTCTGCCTCGCCTGCGACATTTAGGAACTGCCTGCTCCTGTGCCCTTAGGAGGTGGTGTTTAAAAAGTGATGGAGCCCATCACCTGCAAGAGCATTTTCCCAGGGGACTTTACTCACTAGTTCCCTGAGCAACTTCAAGTCTGCTCTCCTCATGTCCAGAGCTGCAGTTTTCCTGGCACTTTTCCTCCTGCCAAATCTTTTTTTTCCTGTCAAATGACAGTGATGGTTATGGGAAGTCCCTTCCTCAGATGCAGCACCCTATCAGCCAAGACAGGCCTTTCAAATCTCTCTTCCAGCCTGCTCAAGCAACTTCTCCAAAAGCCACTCTGCCCCACTCTGAGAGAAACTTTTAAGGTAAGATGCTCGTTCTTACCATTTGTCATCACTCTACAACCCGTTTTAAAAACAGTGACCGCTAAACTTGTTGCTTTGCCCAAATTCTGAGCACTGCAACTACGTATGATCTGTTGTTTAATCGCCATCCCCTACCTACCCAGCCAGTTCAACTGAAGAACAAAAAAAATATTCAGCTCCTTTTCACAAAGCTCTGCACAGCACCGCGCACACGCAATCACTGTGTTTCAGGCCAGCGGCGGCTGCAATTCTACAGTAAATGACACACACCCCCAAGGTTATGTACTCGGTAACCTTTGTGGAGGCACTCTGGGATCCATCTCAAACACTGCAAAAATCCACTGGGATTCAAAGCCCTTTCTAAATCTAAGATCCCCGTCATTCAGTCAGTGCAATGGATATTGGCAAAATTCGTTTAACTTTAAAATAACATTTATTTAGCAATGATAGAATAAGGGTCTGCCTAAATTACAGGACTCTATTCCATAATCCATAGGTATTAAATCTTTCATTTCTCAGAACGCATGTGAAACTCTGTAAATCTTGGAAGTATTTTTCACCTGCAAGTGTCTTCAGTTCTTCTCTTGGACACTCTGCATGTAGGAGTATGATAAATTGATAACCCCTCCAAGAATAAATGAAAAGGCATCAGGGGAGCAAATAAAGTCTGAATAAAATCATGCTTTGAATTCCTTGCTCATGGAAAACAGCACACCAACTTTCTTTGACACCAAGGAGTGCCTGGATTTCACACAATTTCCCTACAATAGAAATGTCCATGAGCTTCAGACCTTTCTCAAAAACAAGCTAGCCACATCTCCAGCCAATTTACGCAAAAAAGAATGCCTTGAAGCTATAAATGGGAACTTCTCCACTGCACAACTTGATCTCACCAGGAAACAGCATATGGAACATTCAGCACAAACCACCTTTGCAGATTTACAGACCAACAAGGCTAAAAAAACAGGTCAAACACTGAGCAGGAAAGCTAAAACGGCTTCAGTATCAAACATTTAATTAGAGTGAGATTTCGAACCAAAAAGAGAAGATTTGACAACAGAGGAGCAAGCTGAAATGCAATGTAACAAAATTTGCTTAAAAACTATAAAAACCCTAGCCAGCCACCAGAAAACAGGGGGGTAATTGATTTGAGGTAAACATTACTGAGTTCCTTACTACAGGCTTTGAAGAATGAAGCATATGTATCACAAGGCTTTTATGACGGGCCTGGCTAATATGAATGCCCATAGTTGCTGTACTACCCTATCTGGAAGGCCACAGAAACAAACAAGCTTTGCCAGGTGACCAGAGAAAAACAGCTTTCAGGAGCCAACACTCTTAAAACGCTTCCCCAAGCCTCTCTCAATACCATTCCTCTGTATTTAGACAAAAGTTCAAAATCCAGAGCAATGCCTGCAGCCATTTTTCATTCAACTATATTTCATGGATAAGACATTCAAAAGTGACCTCTAATTCCAGAAAATGAAATCCCTGAGAACACACTCAGATACCCAGGGACTACCTGCCAGGCACAACTGGCACTGACACCTCCTGTCCAGTGCTTCAAATATGCTATTTTGGCTTTGTGTTGAAATGAGGATTTAGAATTTTGATTCTAAGTGGACACAGCTTAACCATTTCCAGTAGTTATGCTGAAGTACATGAAATAAATACTTTTGGGAGCTTAGCTTTAGGGAAAGAATCAAGTCCTAGGGCATAGAAGAAGTGATGAGGAAAGCAAGGGTGCTGACTTTAAGCTGCAAGGCTTTAAAATACTGCAAATAACACATAACCACCCACGCTAAAATATCTTACATGAGTCAGTAAATACATGTATATACTCTAGGACTGCAGACATGCTGTTAAGCTTTCTCCTCTTCTGTATTTCACCCCTAAAGGAAAGCCATTCTCCCTTCTTTCATCTTACAAAATGAGATCACCTTTTTCTTTCTCTGAAGAACTATTGTGTCTCCAGCAAAATGTATTTTTAGCACTTGGGTATGAGCTTTGTTTGCTTGTGACTACCAAGGAAACTGATTCAGCTCAGTGATCCAATGGAAAACAACATTTATTTTTTTTATAAATTCCATTATTAGTGGCATCATTATTATTACGTTACAAACATTCATGTTCCTGAGCTCAACAGAATAAAATGTGGATATTTTTCATGCCAAAATATTTTCCAGGTTGCACAAGCCTACATGCTGAAGCCTACCCCAAAGAAGCACTACCATTCAGGTTACTCCACATTTATTCAGCAACCCTCATGATGAACCTGAGATGCCTGATCACAGTCTAGTAAAGCACAGTATGAAAACTCAGCTGCAGAATCACAGCAGCTGGAAGCCCAATCCTCACCTTGTAGGATAGGGGAGAGCAGTGCTGAGCCCTAAACTCAAAGACTACAGAGTTCATAATGATGCAGCAAGTCCACTGGAGGGTCAAGAGGCGCCACCAGCTGAAGGGAAGCAGGTGTTTGCCAATAGGATTCCAAATAGGTGTTGATTAAAATTTCAATTTTTCAATTAGAAGATGTCTGTTTGAAATGCCCAGAATAGCCAAATATAATTGTTGTCTGCCTCTGGAAATTCTGAGAAGGAAAAACAGCTAGTGAAAAACTTGAAGCCTTCAATACAGACCACAAAAACTCAATAGAATTTTTTTTTTTTTTGGGGGGGGTGGTTTGGGAGAACTTGTTTACCCTTCTAAGACTACTGCAAGTACAGTGGATCAGAGATAGTACTGGCAAAGTAAGAATAGAGAAACAAACATAGTGAAGAGTAATCAGTAATTCTACCAAAGGCAAGGGAGACCCTGTGAAGGTGAAACCTGTAACGGGACACCCTTGACATTCAAATATAGCTGCAAGGAACCACTGGTATCTCCTGTAACAGGAAAAGTGAAGAGAAAGGACCTGAACCTCAGGGAAGTCTGAATGACAAAAAGCCTTGGAGGTGCTGACCCCATATTAAATGTAATCTGAGCTTCTGATTAACAGCCCTTGATCATCTTGAACATGTATACAGTAATAGAATGAATATGCACGAACCCGTATGTGAATTTGCCCAGTAACTTCACAAGAGGAGGGGAAAAAAAAACCGTAATCAAGGGAAAAGAAGTGTAATGCAAAGGAAGTGGTGTATATTTCAAATAATACTTGAAAATACCTCTAAAATTTCACTGCCTTTGCCATGCAATTTATTCAACGAAGTTATTTGCAGTAATCAAGCTTTAAAATAGACAGATCACAAAAGGGCAAGGGGTTTGCTTTTCTTTTCCAAGCTCATTTTCTTATATCTTGATCTATGGAACAGATTTGGTGGAAAATATAATTCACTAAGTCAATAACTCTACTCAAAACAGTCATACATCAAATAACATTAACAAACAAGCACCGGAATCAGCAACAGGTCAGTCAACTGTATCTATTTCAGAATTTCAATTCCAAGATTAACTGCTTCATATTTTATTAGGTAAAACCTGTTACACAAGGTACATCAAGGCATAAAAGATTTTTTAAAAAACGGCTAAGAGAGTGAAAATAAAGACCACCATTAATATGAAACACTATTTTACAAAGCTGCTAGGGAATGAAAAAAGAGTGAAGCAAAATTCTAACAGAAGACACATTTGCTGCCACTTGTGTATTTTACAAGTGAAAACACACCTGTGTTTCTGGGAAGTACACATCACCTCTGAGGAAATGCACTGACTTCAATTTTTGTAATATCAAGTAAACTTTCTAACCAAGAAAAACACATCCGATTTGTTTGGGTTTTTTTTCTTCCCAAACCCCGCAGCTGCAGGTAGCTCTCCAAAACCAAGCCAAATTCCTCACCTCTAACAGACTTTACTCAATCCTTATTTGGATTAACTCCTAATCGGCCTGCTAGTTCTTACCTTCTCTAATCCTTTTACCTTTACTACTTCATTTCAGCAACAGTTTGCCTAGGGTTGTTTTAAGAGGCAGATTTGGCCATACCTGAGCAGATTCCCAGGCAGCACAGACACACCTAAGAAATGCATGCAGGTGAAGCAGTCACCTACGTGGAGCCACAGCGTACCACAGGGCTAAGTTCTCAGAACAAAGCTTTTAAAGCACCTGGGAAACCACCTCAATCATTTTCAGACTGAAGTTTTACAAAAGACTTCATGTTTGAAGATGTGCACCCAGATAGACCAAACTAAAACCACAAAAACCTCTCTGACAACTGGCTAAGCTGCAGTATTGTCAAGTACAATCTGCTTGCTTCTTTGGGCAAATAAGACACCTTGGCACATTCCCCAAACTGACATTTTGTCTGTCCCCACCGCCCCTTCTTTTTTCTGCTTAAATGAAAGATGATCAGTCACTGGAATCCAAACACAAGACACAGAGAGCCATCACAGCATGTGCTAGTTACATCAGTACAGAAACATACTTAACATCACCCTTTAACATATTTTAACATCAGTTAAAAACCATAAATACATTCTGTATCCAAATTAGTGATTTGCTGAGTTCAAATTCTTGTAAGTAATTCCCCAAAGAACATCTTCAAATGCAGTGAGGAACAACTTTTATGCTCTGTTAATCTTTTCTGCTTAAAATTGAAGCACTACACTTTTCCACTGCATAAGAGAGCATGAGAACACTGAAACAAATTTAAAATCCTTATGCAAACTTCTATGGGCAATGTCAGTAGAAGCCTCCATGCTCATTCTGTCCTTATAATGATAAATTATGCTGCTTGCAAAGATTTCAAAGATGACCACTGACTTTTTCCTCTTGTTTAATCTTATTAACTAAAACTATATGTCAGTTCGATGGGGGGGATCCTGGATCTACTGTCCCCCTGTGCTCAGAACAACCGAGTTCCAGACTAGATCCTTACAACGTACATTTCCACCAGTTCAACCGATATGCAAAATGCCTCTGATGCATGAAACACCGCATTAGAACACGTTTTCCAACTCATAACCTCCTGCACTCTACAACAAAGGAGCACTTACTGCCATTGTCGTCAGAGTCCTCACTGCTGCTAGGAAGCCGATGTCGTTTCATGATCTCCCCGGGAAACAGCAGGCAGCCTGGGAAGCAATGAGACAGCACTTAACCCCAGGTAATAACACACAGTCATCAACTTGTGCTTCTGATGGCATGCGAGCGTTTACAGCACACAAAGGAAAACAAACAACTTCAACGGCAGCTGAAAAATGAACAGAGAACCTCTCAAGGATGCTTAATTAGGCAGTTATCATACAAACAGGTGAACAGCACTGGAGAGCATCAGTGACAATCCCACCAACGCCTTCACCCCCCCAAAAAAGTGTGTTTTGTCCTGAGAGGTGTTAAAAATCACTAAATATCTGCAGCCAATGTGCTTAACTTCCCCTGCTCATTATGACACTAGATTTGCAATACAATAACATTTTTACTGCTTGTGTAAATATTTACTTTGGCTAATATATTTTTGGAGCGATTTTATTCCTGTTTAAAGTACCAGATTTACGAAATCGGAGATTAAAGTCATCCACTTACACATAAAAAATGAAACATCAGCAGTAGCAAGCCCAGTTTTCCCAGGTTAACTAAACATGCATCATCTGTGCCCTGGAAAGCACCACCCCCTAAGATGAGAGAGTTACTTCCTCCTACAGGCACATTTCTAGCACCATGCCTAACGCTAACTCTTCTTTGGGAGTAAGATTATACAGATTATTATTCAGAAGTTCCTCCAAACTGCCGGATTTCTACCAAGCTCATGGGCACACGAACCATTGACATAAAGACAAAGAATTCCCCATCTTTTTAACTGCTATATTCTCAGGACACCAGTATTTTCACATGTATTCCCTGTGGAACAAAACCAAATTGAGCAAAAACAACGAAGCTGTAAATAGCTAGTCAGTATTTACATGTAAAAGGCTATTAAAAAGTGCAAGTTGAAGAGCAGAAAAAACATGACAAGTCCAGAAAGGCATATCCACCATAAGCTAAACTGACAAGGACTCTAGACGCGCATCAAAACCCCTGAGTCTTCGCTTACCATATATCAATCGTGGTCTCAACAAGGCCTAGGCACCCTGCTAACAGCAAATCCCTCACACCTACCTCTGCACACAGACTTGGAGATCAAATGCCAAAATATTTTTTCCTCCTAGTTAAGTGCCACAAACCTAACCTCGAAACCTCTCAACAAAATTCTTTCCATTGGCCCTTTAGTATAAAAATTAACTGTTTCAACTTTGTTCACTGAGAAAACAGCTCATTGTAGAAAATTCAATAATGCCTTCAACTTTCATGAGACTGATTCCCAAAATAACAAAACCCAAAAAGTCTAACCAAAGCCTGACACTACTTCCGAAAGAGTGCAAAAACATCTGCCCCTCCAGAAGTGATTAATATAAAAAGAAATTAGTATTTTTGAAGGAATTCATTTTATCACCACTCGCAAGTCACAAGCAACTGAACCTGAGACTCTATTTCACCTTTCCAGTGAACGTAATACAGTTCTAAGAGCCTAGCTTTGCAGGATTGCCTCCTTTTCCATGTTAGATGTGCAGGATTGCCTCCTTTTTCATATTATATGTGCAGAGTAGGGAGGAAGCCTCCCTCCCACAGACTGACTTTTCAGAGTGGGATTTAATACATCTGTCATTGAAACATGCAACAGTTTTGAACTTTGCTCACTAAAGAGAAGCTGAATGGTTCACCTTACCAAGACCTTTTGTCACCATTTCATAGAGTAAAAGTTCACATACGATGTCTGATGCCAGAGAATAAAGAATCATAAATGGCAGCCTCTTACAGGGCTCGGAGAATTCTCTCCAAAAATTGCTTCGAAGCAGGCCAGAAGTTTGTGTGTATGGGAGACGGAAATGCCGCCAGTGGATAAATACACAGACCAGCCAGGACCATCAAAACCCACTGAACACAGATCTGGGATAAATGCAGGAGATCCAGAGCCAAGTTCCTATAGAGTCATTTATGAAGACAGAAAGCCAACATTCAGTTTCAAAACAGGCTAAGATAGAACTGACAAATCAATTAGTTCTTACAAGGCCAAAACCAGGGGTACGAACACCTATTCTGTAAGGCACTTTTTCTATTAGTTCACGTCTTAATAATAGCAATGTAAAAGAAGATATTCACTTAACAAAAATCTCCCATAAACAAAGTAAAGAAAATTTGGAAGAAGATAAAGAAAAACTGTCCTGTCTCAGAAGCTTAATTTGTATGTTCCTGGTAAAAATCCTCACTTTTTGATTTATTTCCCACATGGTCTATAAAGCACGATACACTGTAAAGCAAAATAATGGAGCGTATGTGCACTGAGACACACCTGGGAACTTGCAACAAACAAGAAAATTCAGAATTCTGCTCCTTCACATCTTTCTGGATAAGTGCATTTTGAGTTGATCTTCTAGCATATTTTCTGCAAATTCAAAAAAATAAGGAAAGAGACAGAGCCTTCTTCGTCCTACCACGTTTTTAAAAAACAAACTGAACATCTCCTTTATGTTGCTGTTTAAATGAAAGAGTGGTATTGACACCTCCCAATTAAAGCACTCTCCAGAGTTTTTCAGGAAATAAGCCAGGACAGAAGGCACTTTCCTGAGTACAGAACATTAGATAAGGCAGCTAATTTCCTTGTCAACTCTAGTCAGGTGTCTGAAGTTGGCCACACTGAAAAGCCACTGTACACACTGTGTTCTCAACAGTAACACTAAAAGAAGTATCCCATTTGATGAAGCTCCTGTGAGACTGTTTTATAGATGCATGTGGAAGGGGGAAAAAAAAAAAGTTAAAACCCAGAGATCACATTTTCCCATCTCTGAACTTAAACTGAGTTTACAGGGAGCTAAATCACAGATGAAAAAGCAGCATTTGGCTTTTTAGAGCAACACTCAAATCCCGTAAGATTAACCCCCTGGAACTTTTGTCACTCGAAGAACAGCTTTTTTCAACTTCTAAAATCATTTTAAACTGCTCCCACCAGATGTTCATATCCACAGCTCAAAACACATGTTCTAGAGATAACACAGGAACAGCTAATAAGACTTAAAACCATGCAGATTGAAATGCTGTTGGGTTTAAGGGTATCATGGTGTCTCTGCTTCAAAGGGTACTGGTTTCTGTCAGGTGCTGGGTGACTCAGAGTCACACAAGGAATGCATTAGAAAATGCATTAAAATGCAAAATACATTAAAAATAAACATGGATTATGGATAGTGATGGTTAGGTGCAGACTGATGCTGCAAGTTTTTCCCCTGTTCCATCAGACATACACTATGATCACTATGCCTGCAAGCAAAGAGAATTCACCTGTAAGCATGAAAAGGGTAAAACATTTGAGCCCAGCTTTAATACCAAGAGTGGAAGCTATGCACCCCGGCCTGCAACACTTGCAGGGCAGGAAGAGACACCCAGATGACTGAGCTCAATTCCCAAGTGCATGCAATCACGTAATTGCTGTCCAGCCCAAAACTTCCCACAAAACATACACTGCACCCACACATGCCACAGAGTAACCTCCCAGTCCCCCTGGCAGAACGAAGGGTTGTCTGAAGCAAGGAAGCAGTCAGCCAAGCAGTGCCTGTGAATCCTGGATCTTCTATCAAACATTTCCACAGCTGTTTTTCCCAAATTCCTACACCAGCCCCAAAAGCGTATTGACCCAACACATTTGCTCATCTGAAGAGAAAGCTCAGTACTTCAAAAGTTGCCACAAAGTGCAACAACCCTATGCTGACAAAGACTGCATCGCTAAGCCCCACTCTCTCTGAGTTTTCAGTGATACCTGTGAATTTTTAATAACTCAGTAACTTTTGTATGTAACGTTTCAGTTTCATTTCCTCGAAAGACAATTGTTTCTTTGTGTTAATGCCATCCTTTCAGAAATCAGTCAGACCAACACACAGCATGCTGACAGTGTTTTCTCCTGAGCACTCCAGTATAACATTTACCCATTTATTGGGGAGGAACCAAACTGGACTCAGACTAATGCCAACCTTCAATCAAACACAGCTGTCGAGAAACAGCCACAACTCCGCTGGCAATGTTATTCCAATTCCACAGGCAGCAAAGCATCCAAGGGCACTTCATGCAATCACAACACCACGATAACTGGCACAGATGGGACAGAGACCATGTTTTTTCAGTCCCCAATCGTCCTCAGATGAGCTGGCCACACCAGGGCAGCACTGGTGAGGCCAGCACAGCTCGTAACCTGCACTACTGCACTGCTCCAGAGGCTGAAGGTGCTGCTTTTACAGAAATATGTCACCAGACGCTTTTCCATCCTTTTTCATCGTGCTTGCTCTGGAGGTTAAGCTCTGGGTTTCACTCATTGATTAGGTACAAACTTTAAACATACTCTGATGCAGCTCTGGACTTTGATGGTGTCTTTGTTCAAATTGTTTTTAAAGGCAAAATTACACTGCCTGAAACTGGCCACCATATTTTGAGTCTAACCCACTGCACTACATCTATCATCAAATACTGGGAAGAGGATAGCAAAGTCTGTATCCCTACCTGCATCTAGTTTTGTATAGACTCAGCAACATGACACAGTACAGCAAATTCACTATTTTTAGCAGTATGCACTACCATGCTATTCCATTCTTACCTCTTCAAGAGACAAAGTTACCAACAAAACTCAAAGACCCCACAGGACAACAATGTCAAGACCTCTCCTTTTTTCTCCCACGCTGAAGTCCCAGGAGTCACACTTTTAAGAGTGTAAAAAATCCAAAGAGTAGAAATCCAGACACTGCCCCACAAAACTGGCACAACAGCCTGCACACACACACACCCATGTGCCACATACCACGTGCACAGTTAAGAACCCCACATAGCTCTTCACTCGGTTTGACCTCAAGTAGAGAGGCAATCAAAGAGAAAGATGTAAAGTGTGTCAGTCCTTGTTATGCAAATAGCTAAACAGAACCAGATTGTAAAAAATAATTATACATGGAAAAATCTACATCCTCAGGTCAAAGGTTTTCCACAGCACGATTCTTACTGAAGTATTTTCAAGGGCTGTATAAACCCCTGGGTAAAAGAGTGTATAATTCAAACTCTGACAGACAATTAACTGTAACCATGTTAACGGGTGTCACTATAACAAACTGCACTGAACAGCTGCAGAGACAGAATGGGAAGAAAGCAGAGTTATGACAGATGTACACCCTGAAGACAAACTGAAAAACTGGCTTTTTCTGAAAGTAAGCCACTAACTGCAATGAAACGAAGACCTAATTATCTCCAGTACACAAGGAACTGCTTCAAAACACCTATTGTACAAATGGAAGTGAAGTGTGACACAGCTTAATAAAATGGATAGCAAATGAAGACATTTGTCTTCTGTTACTTGGCTCTTTTTAAATAGCTTATTTATAACGCCACCCCTGCTTCACTGACACCTGACATCGCACGAAGTTTTCTTGCTTCTATCCTAGACCTAAAACAAAAAAAACCACCAAAAAAAAAAAAAGGCAGCACATAAAAAATAAGTTACATTACTAAAATCCACCTAAAACTTTAAAATTTCATTAAAGCCTTTACAATAACGTTCTATAGTCACAAAGATACAAGGGAAGTTCTTAAATGAAATAGTATAGCATTATGGAGCACACTCCACAGTGCAAAAAGACAGAGACCTTAAATTTGGAGTATAAAAATCCTCCAAGTCTCACAAAACAAAGAAGTACTTGGCCAAACAAGGCCAGGAGTGTTCTCCACAAGGAATATTTCTACTGAATTCAGCACACATATTCAAAATTTCACAAGGAAAGCGAACAGCACAATTTGGACGCATCAACCTAACACTTCTCAGGAATCCACAACTTCGTTTATGCACCTGTGCAAGCCAGCTCATGATGTTACCTTACCACCTGGGCAGTGGCAGCAAATTATTTGCAAACTATGGTGGAGAAACTGACTTCCCAAAATCTCGAGCAATGCACAAACTGGGCTTCACAAATTAATGCAACCCAACCTGCAACCACAGCAGTTCATCTCTTCCACCTAAGAAATGGTGCCAGCTCAGTCATCTCCAGCTGAAAACAGGAGTGTGAAGCAGCAGTACTAACCACATGGAGAAAACATCTGAGGAAAGACTGGAAGTTTTTTTTTACTAGACTCCGTGAACTGGGAATGAAACCAGAGAAGCCGGAAGGGAAATCTGCAGCTGTGAGAGGAAAGGGGAGTTTATTATTATTATTTTATTTTAAACATGTGTATTAAACACAGCTCAGAAGCAGGGAGCAAGTGGTATCTGACGCCAGAGGGAAAACCCTGCCACTAAAACATACAATCCTTGCTGTTTCAACAATATCCCACTGAGTGTGAGAAATCTCCAGAAATAGGATCATAACAAGCATATTTTGGCAGAACTTTTATGAAGGTTTTAGGTTTGCAAGTGTGGGCAGCTTCTGACTTAGTTAAAAGACAACACCTGCTTAAAAAGGAAATTATTCCAAATAACAGCTAAATCTTTCTCTAAAAGACACGACTAGCTTAAAAGCATCTTCAGCCTTTCACATTAAAACGTCAACTAAAATGTGTTGCTAAATCCTACTGGAATTTCTAATACTCTCTCACAGCTACGTGCACCCAACTCAGACCAGGTCACACACAACCTGTTTTGCTGGAGGGGCTGGCAGACCTCAGGATGCCCCGGATCTCACCTGCGGGTGAATTTAATAAACTTTCTCAGAATAAGGCGGTCAGCTGAGGAGCCGGAGAGAGCCGGGAGGAGAAGCTGGCCGGCGGCAGGTGCTGCTCGCAGGTGCGCTGAGCCTCGGCAGCCCCGCCGCGCCCATGGCTGCGGGCTGGGGACCACCATCCCCGGGGGTGAGAGCCGAGGCTTCGAGCCGAGGTTTCGGGAGTCACTGCCCCAGCGGCGCTCACGCTCACCCCGACTGCCAGCTCCAGCTCGGTCGGGTGCCGCTCAGGGAGGCTCTCCTCATCCTCATCCTCCTCCTCCCGCAGCGATCCCATCTCCGCTCCGGCCCCGCACCGCGCCCGCCCAGGAATCGTGGCAGCAGCGCCGGCCCCGGAGCCGCCAGGGCACGGCCGGCTGCCGGCTGAGGTCACGGAGCAGCCTCCTGGCCCGGGCGCCGCCAGCCTACACCTCCCCCGCGGGGGTGGCACCTTCCCGGCCAGCTGCACGGCCGCCGGCTTCCATGAGAAACAGTCCGGCTCGCCTCCTCCTTCTCCTCCCTCCCGGCTCCCGCTCCTCCCCGCCGCCGGCCGCACCAATCCGCTCGGCCACGGCTGCAAATCAAACTTGGTGCCCCCGGCTCCGCCGCCTCTCCCTCAAAGCCCTGTCACTGCCGAAGACGGCCAAGGCACCTTTCCCGCCCGCCCCCGTGGCCACGCTGCGATGGAGGGGGTGGATGGGACGGCGGATCAAGCGGCAGCTCGGAGACGAGCTCATTTTCTGTGTCTGTCTCTCCTCCCACTCCCAGACAGTTCTGGAAACTGTGTTATCACCTCTTGTCACAGGAAACCAGCCAGCAGGCGGTGCAAACAAACAAACACCCTTTTCCTCCACCCTTCCCAAAATCATCCTATCGGGAACGGGCGGGCGCGAACGGGAAGGNGTAGGTTCATTCTTATACAATCTCTCTACGCTTTGGCTGATTGACTTTAAACATACAAAAAAAAAAAAAAAAAAAAAAAAAAAAAAAAAAAAACACCCCCCCAAAAAAAAAAAAAAAAAAAAAAAAAAAAAAAAAAAAAAAAACAAAATTCTCCTCGGAGCAGGCGACTAGCCGAGCCCAAGGCCGGGCAGGGTGGCTTTGTCTAACTGAACAAGTGGAATGATGGCTGGAGCCGCACTCACCTCCCCGGGGAGAGCGGCCCGTTACACAGAAATACCGCAGCCCCGCTCCGTCCCGCTCGCCAGGCACCGGGGCAAGAGCCCAATCGCAGAGCTGCCCTGACCGCCGCCCGAGCAAGCTGGGGCGTTCGCCGCCGCTCCCCGCGGTCCCTCTGTGATGCTCCGTTCGCGCCCCAACACCGCCGGACGCCTTTCTGCTCCCTCGCCTACAAACTCCGGGCCGGCCACGCCGATTCGCCCCTCGGCCTGCGCCGGGCACCGGCCGAG
>VZRN01004506.1:2043551-2139505 GCA_013397935.1 Dasyornis broadbenti | reverse complement strand
AGTCAGGGAGCTATTGGGATAAAGAGGGCAGTTTATCCCATGTATCCATGGTGCACATAACCTTGCAGAAACTGGCCTGAGCTGACTGTGTCATTAACCCATACCCAAACCAACACAGCCCTCACTGTTACACTTGCACTTTGCTAAGAGCTTATCAGAAATACACACCCAGTAAAAACCCCACCAACATAAGAAAAGCCGCAGTACCCTTATCAGGGAGAGAATTATTATCTCTTTTGCAAATAAGATATTGAGACATAATTGTAGAGGGATACAAATAAAAACTGCCTGCGGCAAAGTGAAGAGACTCAAATTCATGATTCAGCCCTAACACATTACAGCAGACTAATCCTTCAGTGCTGTTTGAAACATCCACAATATGAGAGGTCACCTACCCTTAACACTGCATTTGCACATTGAATGTGTCTAACCCCAGATTTCTGCTTCAGACTCTACAAGAGCAGTGAGGGTTACGGGAGGTGCACAGTTTCTGCACGTGAAGGTGTTCAGAGACAGAACCCCAAACAGTAAATTTTCAGGGCACATAATGCTAATGCTCAGGATGTAAACAGCCCTCAAGTCATTTCGTATCATTTATACCAGTAATTCTAAGGTTTTTTGTTTGTTTGTTTGTTTGTTTGTTTTTCTTTTAATGGGAAAAGGACATTATTGCTTATTTAGAAGTTACAGCATCTTTGCCCAAGGTGAGACTGCCGCAGTTATATTTAACTAAGCACACAGGGAAGAATGAAGAAAAATTGGAAATCAGATCATTACTCTGGCTTCTGTGAACTTTGCTTGACTAAGCAAAGGAAAAAAAAACAGCAAAAAAAATAGTCTCTGACCTTCCAGAACAACATTTAAAAAAAAAAAAAAAAAAGGTCTGATCTGCTTATGTGGGCAGATTTTGGCACAGGGTAAACACCCATGTTTGCTCCTCAAATTGCACAAGTCAAAAAAGATTCTCTCTGTCTTTCATCCAAGACACACTTTTAAACCATCACACATTAATGTCTCAGACAATCTGAGGCAGCTTACTTTCTTCACGTGGAAGAGTAAGAACTGGGGCAAAGTAAGTGTGCCAACTGCCTGTAATGTGGTATCCCTAAAGGAGCAACACGCACATCCTACAGTGGGCACACAAATCCTTATATTACTGCCACAACCCCAGTTCCAGCCTGCTCAGCTTCTCAAGTATTCAGCCAGCCACAGCAGCATCTCTGCCCTCAGCCAAAGCTAAAGGTGAGCCCACAGTGTCTCAGATCTCTTCTGGGAAAGGGCCTGACTACTTAAGATAGAGTCTCAGGCCACAGCACACAGAGTTTGCAGAAGATAAGTTAAGGAAAGCCTGAAAGAGTGCCAGCTCCAAAGCAGCCAGTCCCATGCCAGAGTACAAAGTGTACTAGCACTCTGGTGTGGTGCTTTGGATCAATAACGTGTGTAATAAAGCACATATTGACTGACAGGCTGGACAGGCCCACAGAGAGGGCAAAGGGATTTTTCCTCTCCCAGCCTGTTGACACTGAAGGCTAAAGCCTCAATTTGTCTCTACCTTTACATGCTTGTCTTTACATGTTTATCTTTTCCAAGAGCTGCTCCTGTGGGTTCTTTGGGATCTCTCTCTTTTTAAAGAAATTGAGCATCCTTCATGACTGCCTTAATAAAATGCTGCGAGTGTGGTGCCCTCAGTAGTGCCTGACACAAGGTTCAGAGATCCTAGGTCGCTGGTTTGCAGGAGTTTGACTTCAGTGAAGGAAATCAGGGACAGCAGAAAGTTCCCACACCTCGGGCAAAGTAAAGAGAGCCCAAAATCACTGGTTGTGTGAGCCCTGGCAGTTCATGTGAAAAGGAATGAATAAGTATTGAAAATACTGGCCCCGGTGAGGGAGCCTCATTGACCAACCAAGCTGGTTGACCTTCAGAATGCAATTAACATCATCTGGTTAAATGTTTTAAATCCTCTTAAAGTTGCTAAAGATCCACTAATATCCTGAATTCTATTTTTTTTTTCCCATAAAAAAATATCATTCCAGAAAACCAAGCTACAACATACACACAAAATCATTTGCTACTCCATACACAGACGCTTGCTTTGTTTTCATAAGTATCTCAAAGCCTGGAGGTCTCCAAGCCCAGCTAAGGAAAGAAGACACCAATACTTATCCTTCTTTTAAAATTCCTTCCACATATTTACAGTTTGTAAGCAGCCATTGAAATCAAAAGCACGAGTTGAAAGTCTCTTTTCCCTGTGAGTGAGTGTTTCTGCCACCAACTTTTGTGGAGCTAGGCTTTTCCCCAAGCCTATGTTCTATAATTACAGAGAATTCTGTACTGCCATTGCCATTCAAACTGTATGATATTTCTTAATAAACTGATGTATCACACACAACACATGGTGCCCTGATTGAAAACCACCATCTCAACCTGAACATCCAATGAGGAATTCGTTGACAAAGGGTTTTAAAGCTACATGTCATTTCCAACATAAGCACCAAAGGAAATCCTACTTATCAAGGTGTTTGCTTATCCTAACCCTGTTCACACCTCGCAACAGAAAAACAGACACTTTCAACCCTGTGAAAAATAACACTTTTGCTACACATACTGCATACATAGGACACCAGCTAAAATACCCTAAATTTTTTGTACTTTAAGCTCTATTAATAATTCCAGTACATTCATCTTACAGTTTCCTATTGAGAAATCATTTTGTTTCATAGACAGGAAGATTTCCTGTACATTAAGGCCACAGCTCACAAAAATAAACAAATAACCCATTTTCTAATAAATTTGGCAGGTGGAGCAAGTTAAAACAAGGGACAGAGACACTCAAGCTCCAAAGAGACCCCAGGCTCCAAATGGCTCATCCAGTGGAGTCCCATCTGATTTCCATCCTGATTGGACTCGATGATCTTAAAGGTCTTTTCCAGCCCTACTGATTCTATGATTAAGTTCATAAGTTTGTTACGGTGCTTGACAGTGCCAGCAAACCACGTGAATTTCCTCAGGAAAACAAACACTTTTGCAAACAAGTGAAGTTACAATTTCTTTTTTTTCTTTGCACTAAGGTTACGTCACTTATCTCTTGCCTACAGATGACATTCATAACCATGTGCCTGGACTCCACTTGAATTATCACCTTCCCTTAAATAGTCTAAGGGAAGAAAAACAACAAGAACGCTGTACAGGAAATTAGGAAGGCTTGGTCTTGAGCTTAATTTTGGAAATTCTTTCAGTTTAGCCTCCAAATTTTTTTTTTCCCCTACAGTTTTCCATGTACAAAAGATTTATCACTTGTGCAGGCAGACTCATGTGTAGCTGCCCAGCTGCACACAATGTGGGCACAGCACCTGCCGCACTAAAGCTCTCTGCAGACAAGTAAACACGTTCCAGCTATTCAGTCCAAGCATTTTAAATGATCTCCACCCTTTAGGAGACCTCTTTTTTGCCTTTGTGGAAAATACTTATTTTACTGGACAGGGTCCTGCCCACCTGGATCCAGGTCCTATTCACGATGAGAAATTCACAGCCAAATTCACAGCCGGTAGTACCAAAAGCATTCTAAGATTTCTACAGCAAAATGTAATGACTTCATTTTAATAGGTAAACATGATGAGCTCCACAAATGACTGCTGAGGCATTAGACATCATTAGTCCCACAGAGAAAGCACTAACATCCTGCAGTATCAAATTGTTTATCACTAATTTACAGAGACTGAATCCACAAATACATTTCTATCATTTTGCAGTTGCTTAATTAATTACATATATTAAGCAAATTAAACTGAAGGATTCAGCAAGTACTCCCAGGGCAACCAATGCTGTGTCACCAGCAATTTGCTGCTTTTGCATTCAGAAGCGCAATTTTCTTTTAGTGACAAAGAGGATCATAAAAGGATGAAAGCAGGGATCTCACTAGTACAGCCAAAATCAAAAGAGACTTCTATTGCGTTGAAATTAGTGGAATAACTGCAAGAGAAGAATTTTATAAACATATGCAGGAGGGAACACATGTCCAGTCCTTGAGCCATGTTGTCCCTATTGTGTGCACATGCATATTTTTTGTCACACAGACAACAGAAGCCATGAGTGAAATATCACCACAGTAATTTATTTAAAATGTACACCCATTTTTATTAATTTTTAAAAATACTGATTTTTCATGGTAATTCAAAATCATCTTCCCAAAATAATTTCTGATACTTGTGGAGCTCTATTTAGATTTTGGAAAAAAATATTGTTGGCATTCTTTTTTCCTGTACTACAAGAGCATAGGACATTTGAGGAGCATAGAACATGTCTTCTGCCTTCACGTACAGGGGGGAAAAAAAAAAAGAACAAACCAACCTAAAACATACCCAAGTCACAAGGGAACATACACAAGGGCAATTCCACAGCTATTTTGTGGTAAATGATAAACCACAATGTGTCCCTTAGTGGGTGTGCAGAATGTGTGATCCAGAGTTTGGAATGTCCTCGTTTCCTAACGTTTTTTCCTATTTTTTTATCTATGGAACAACTGCTGACTCCTACATTTCATAGGGAGAAGCAAACTTATTCTTTGATGTTTTAAGTGCCAGACTTAGGAATGACTGTTTCTTCTGTTCTATTATTACAGTAGCAGTTCTGAAAGGAAAAGAACATAAAATGCCTCTTTCTGTCTTTTTTTTTTTTTTACCCCAATTTTGGGGCATAATTTTTAGAATTTTCTTGGAGCACTCTGTGAAATGTTAAATGTGCCTCATGATACAAGGTCAAAACCCATCTATACTTATTGATACCAGCATTTGTACTTTGAATTAAAGGTCAGATAAATCAAACAACTTAAATCCTACACAAGTTAAAGAACTCTTTCACTCCATATCCTCCAGACCCTTATAGTGGTTTTACTTCAAGGTCTAAATCTATGCCATAATTACAGTAAACCTTTCTTGAATGAACAAAAAGTCCTCTGATAAACAGCAAAGACAGTAAACTAAAGAATTCCATTGATACAGGCCATAGTAATAATATTTTCAGGAGAAGATTGCTTGTAAGATATACCAAGCTCCAACCATCTAAGAAAACAATCTGCAATTTGGTTTCTTACTTCAATCAGGAGCTGGCTATAAAGTTTTTCTGGAAAGTGCACAAGCTTAAACCCATAGACTGATTAGCCATCCCTTCCTGTGAATGGCTAATTAAAGCATAATAGTATTTTACCAATGTATTTATAAACTACATGGTCAAAGTAGATACAGCACTTTTCAAAGTATCTTTTCACCAGAAATCACAGGCTGGATCTGTCTGCCAAAACAAAGCCTATACATTCCCTTAAAAAGTTATTCTGCTTCAATCTATACAAAGTTTCCCCTTCAAAATTCTGTTAATTGAGGAGAACATGTCTTGAGCCTTTTCTTTCATTTTAATATTATTTCCTCTTCTCCTGTTCCTCATGGATATCCTTAATGTTGTTTCCATTCCTGGGAGCTGTTCCTCCCAGCAACTGTCGTGGCACTTGGACTCTGCTGGCCACTCAAAAGCATCACAGTCTAGGCAGTCTAGGCTTGCAGGGATGGAAGAGGCTCAAGTATTCTCTCTCTTTGGCATCTTTGGTACATGTCCAGTGCACTCAGTAGCTCTCTATCAGTCACTTTTTCATGCAACTTCCTGTAGCCCAGTTGCTGTTCCAAGTCAGCCAACACTAACTTTCCCCAAAACAGGCCATTTTCTACATCTGTGCCTCAGGACACCCCAATTTCCAGCTAATTTTTTTCAGGGAGCACATGGTTACTAAAGCAAACTGATCCTTAACTCTGTGTGCAACATGTCAGCTGTAAATCTCCATTTTAACAACCACAATCAGTTTGCAGATTTAGCTTTTAAAAGTCTCTTAAATTCTAAATACATTCATGTGAATACCAACCCGATTCTCTAAAGAGTCTAAAATACTAAGATTAAAGTCCTCTGAGTACACAGTTATCCCTATTCTACACAGAGCTGCTTTCTGAAACAGAAGGCACACCAAGCATTAGCTTTTTCCCACTCCTCAGTGTTCTTGTTTTCACCATCCCAAATGTGACTGGCAAAAGACCTGTAAATCCAGATTTCTTTTCATGGTATTACTCATCAAAGCCTATAAGTTCCTTCTTCTGCCAGCTGAGCCATTACCTGTTTACCTGGAAGGAATGGTTAGGGTTTTGGTTTGACCACTACTTCTGCCATAAATCACATCAGACTTGTGGAACTCTCCGTAGAAGTAATGCTGAAGCCACCTTGTTCTTTGCATCATAAAGCTGACATTTCTCTGAGAGCATTTTCTCAATTATTGTACACGTGGTGAGAATTAAAGAGATTTCAGAAAGTAAATGGAGTTTGCTAATTTATCATAAATACTGATGTTTATACTTTTGGACTACCTCCATTGTAAAAGCCATCTGCAGAACCAGACAGAAAGCAGCAGGAATCAATTTAGTTTATTTTGGTTTAGTAACAAACATTCAGGGAAAAATCACAATGGCACGTTTTTTGAAAGCATCCATGCCATGGTTTGAGCTGTGGCGGAGTCATGCTATCCATATTCTTGCTGTTTAGAGGAAAAAAACACCATGTATAAACAAACAGCCCAAATAAACAGGAAGGATTATCTCTGGAAAAACTCCCTGGAGTTCTATGATGCCAGTGAGTGAAATTCAGGTCTGCAAGTACAGTTTCATTAAAGTCATCAACATTAAGAAATAGTCCTCCTGCACTTCATAAATGTGTTCCTTCAATACAGATAAGAGTCCCTTGAGCTTATTTGAGTGGTGAAAATAAGATCTACTGCGCTTTTAATTCAGCAAAGAATATCTGTGAAAGAACTGAATTCTATTTCACTCTGGTAACCATCAACAGAATTCCCTACTAGAATTCTGTCACATACATCTGAAAATGCCAGGATTAAACAGATGCTTTAAATACTAAGACACCAAACTACCGTACTGATGGCCTGCATTTTTCAGTAGGCTTTGTTAATGATGGCAAGGGCTGAACTGAGAGGCTGTCATTTGTTAACAGGTTCTTTTGAAAACAGCATCAAAATGAAAATATTTAAGCCTATTTTTAGGACTCACACCACACTTTAAATATTTTTGTTTGTTTGTTTTTAGGTGGATGAGAATGCAGCATAATTGTGGCTGTACTTTCATTAGCAAGTGTGCAGCACACTCAGAGCAAGTCTGAATAGCGAAACAGGTGTAGCTGTAAATAAAAACCTCATGCTTACAGGTGTTACTGGAGGGAAAGAGAAAGGCTTTATACTGGCTCTCTCCTGCACTGAATGACCATTAGCAGTTAAAGCATTATAAACACATGGTCCTGTAGCCCGCCTTTTGTTTTAGTTTAATCTAACAGGAACTCAGTTTGTGCTCTCCAAGACAACTGGACAACACAAACCAACAAAAGGCAATGAAGGAGGATGAAAAGATTCCTGACACAGGACATTCCCTCTCAGAACTAGCACATTAAAATATGTGCACCCTGTGATGGCCAGCAGAAATACTTGAGGGAAAACCCATTTAAGAAAACCCTGGAAGAAAACCGTGGAAGAAAAGGATAGAGAAACAGTGTGTTTTCTATGAGGGTTCTATCCTTACAAGCTTTCCTTGATTTAATAACCTAGTAGCTTTTCAGGAACATTACAAAGCCTAACGGAGGAGTAACCATTCAGGAAGAGCAAAAAAGTTACAGCCAAGATGTCCATTTAGTATTAAAGCACTTTAGGGAAACATGAATGGGACAGAGGTAAAAAAAGTAAAGTTAGAATAAAAAGTTGCATTTCTCAGATATTTTTTCTTTGAAAGAAAAGTTGTCTATAGCAGTATGGACACAGATATTTTCAAATACAGAAATAAATACAGATGCTGGGGACTAAGAGAATTTCATATGTGTTTATGGGTCTAGATTGTCTCAAGAAGAATGAGAAACAGATTCTGCTCTTCATTTCATGAGTGCATCATCACTAAAGCACCAAGGAGTTCTCCAGGTTTTAAATTCATTCATCATTACATCTAAATACATTACGTCTCCCAGTAAGTCTGATCATTCAACATTTACCTTCATTAAACTTAGGGAATATAAAAAATCAGTGTAATTAAACAGGAATTCTGACATACTGAGCCACTGCCATCTCATCTCTCTAAACTGAACCCAGGCCCATGGACCTAGGCATAGTAATGATACTAATACTATGATTTTTTATATTTATTTTGATGCCAATAGGCAGTACTACTTACTGATGTCAATATCCATTGGCATCACTACCCATTGATGCCTATCAATTTCAAAATTTTGATATTGACAGGCATTGATATTTATACACATCATTACTTTTTTATATCAATAGGCATCAATACCTTTATTTTTGAATGCCTATTTCAATATCTAACTTAATGTATTGATACCAACTGATAAGTAGAGTTATCAGTACCTCCTGATTTTGAAACTAAATTTCAATATTAGTATGCATCAAAACCTATTTCAATATAAATTTTGATACCAATAGGCATTCAAAGAGTATGGTACCTGCTTAAAGGAATCAATGCCTTTTAATATCAACGTCTGTCAAAACTAATATCAATATTGATAGGCATCCATAGCAATCAATTTCAATTTTGATTTTGATATCATTAGGCATTGATACTTACTGATATCAATGGGTATCAAAAGATAGGAATTAATACCTATCAATTTCTACAGTGATTTAGAAATCAATAGGCATCAATAGACATTCATAGGCGTGAAAATCCATCAGTTTCAAGAGCTACTGATTGCAATAGTCATCTATACCTGTTGATTTTGATGCTGATTTTTATATCTAAAAAGGCATCTATACTTATTGATATTGATGCCTTTTAAAAGAAATAGTAGTTAATATTTATAATTTTTAATACCTACTGATAGATAACTATTGAGATACTGATTTAGATAAGAATTGATATCTATAAATATTGATACCTTTTGATAGACAGAGATAGTCATTGTTACGGCAGTCATCAGTAGATATTAATGCCAACTGATAGGCATCAATGCTGGTGAATTTTGATACCAATTTACTTTTATACCCATCAATATCAGCCAATTGTACATTAAGTGGTATATTATTATTATAAGGTTATATATTATGATATATTAAGAGGCATCAATTCCTGTGGATGTTTACATACTGGCCAAAGAGCCATGTGAAGTTTTGGTATGTAGGTTACAAGTTGTATTGTTCGGTATGGAGTTTGTCAACTTCTGCTGTGCCTCCTGGAGCAAAATGTTGAAGGAAAAGCACATTAGGTGTGCAAAATCCTGCATTGCAAGAGTCAGTGAGTGTGTGCAAAAATCAAAGTCACATATGCAGGGGTCATTTGTTAATAACTGATCCTTGATATTTAGACAGAGGAGAAATATGCAACAGTCTTGCTATTTCATTATTTCCAGGAATTCTGAGTACTTGCATATTGCTCAAGTTAATTTGGTTTTCTTGGAAGTCAGTTCTCTTTAAAATAACTTTTTCTTAAGCATCTCTCTAGACAGCTCAGTTTTCATCGCATGGAGATGTGCTTCCTTCTTTCAGGTTGTGCAGAGTTACTAGCTCTACCCAGATTTCTCTGCACAGTACTGGATCCTCTGCCATGCCCACAGTTTTATTTCTGAAGGCTGACAACACAGCCAGCCAGACCCCTTTTCTCCTTTCAGCTGCAAACATCCTCTTTCTGTCCCACACACACCTCCAAACCCAGCAGGGTGAGACAGACACTCCCACAGAGCTGTCTAAGTAGCTACAGTACCACATGGAAAGACAGTTGGATTTACTGGCATTGTTTCTGATTTTAAATATTTTGTCAACTCTGGATTTGTGGTTTAAGTTTGTTTATGTGACTGCAGAACAAACGCTGGCTATAAAAGCTGCTGCTTGCTCATGTTATCCCAGCACAGATCAGTGCTGCAACGGGAGTATCAGCATGTGTGTTGTCACTGGCACCTCCTGAAAAGGCAAGTTTTCAAAGTTCACCTCTTGCCTGCTGGAGAAGGCTAGGATGCCCAGACTAACACTCCTGAAAAGGCAAGTTTTCAAAGTTCACCTCTTGCCTGCTGGAGAAGGCTAGGATGCCCAGACTAACACTCTTTGCTGGTGGTAAATGTCACCGTGGTATCACATTACCACATCTAGTTTAAAAAAGTCTGACATTTAAAAGATAGGAGCGTAGATATCTCTTCCCTACTACACCACTGATGCAGTACTGAGTAGCACGGAAAAACCACTGTCTAGCAAGTCACACCACCTTCCTTCAGCACTTTTGGTTTTGCCAAGGGCATTTCCAATGCAAATAGCACCTCTGCCCAAATCCCATTACCTTAAAAACATTGACACAATCCCAACCTTGCGAAGCACAGCTGATGGCCAGTACTGAATCGTTCAGGATGGATATAATACACCACAGCAACACTCGCCACACCAAATCTGAGAATGAAAACTAAAGTGGCCCCCACACTTCAGTAAAGTCTGTCAATATAAGTGGGATCCCAAAGTCTGTGCAGCTGCATCATTAAGAGAACAGTCACGATGCGGGACGGAGATTTTCAATTAAAACTGGTGCAGTTTTCACAAGTCATAACAGATCCACTTGTGAGTACTTAGCTACAGAAACAGGGTGGTGCTCTTTGCAGACAAAACAAGTTAGAGAAAAAAGATTAAATGGTTCAAAAGACTGAGGGCCATCACTTTGGCCTTAAAGTTGTTTCTCATCATTTCTCAGCCTAAAAGTGAGCTGTTCAGCAGCTCTGTGAGGTTGGTGCTGAAACACCTCGTATCTCCTCTGTATTTGATTTAGGAGGGTCACGTTGGATCACAGCCTTGCCTAAGGCCAAAGCACCTTCACAAAACTGTTCAAAACTTTCTGAAGGGCAGTTATCCTACAGGCCTTCACAACTTAAATTAAGGGTCTCTCCAAGCACTCACTGTCTTCTCATTTCTTGCAACTATTTCAGCACCCCATTAACCTCACATATGAATGCAGTGAGACACGAGGAAGAGAAGAGATTACTTGGGTGCCCATTTATACCACAGGACGTGCTACAGACCCCCTGTGACGCTGGACTCTTGTACTGTGTCTGCCTGGGATGCAGGCAATTTATGAGACTGTCTTTATGTTGTTCCGTGATGTGTTTGCTTTTGGTCTTCTTAATCTCTTCCCCTATCCCACTGAGGGAGGAGCTGAGCGAGCTGCTATGTGGGTGCTCGGCTGCTGGCTGAAGTCAACTCACAACAGTTATAAAGCCATGCCCTTTTATCATCAAGCTACAAGAAAGGAGAGGTGAAGATAACAGCTTGATAAGAGCTGTTAAAGCAGCAGCCTTAGCACAGCAGAGGGAAGCCACAGCTGGCTGGCACACTTCCAAGCAAAGATCCATTCAAGCTCCATATCTGCTCTGCTGTTCCTGAGCTCATCAAGGGCTCTACCTTTACTTTTTTAGTTGGTTGAATTCCTCATTGCTTGCCAGTCTCCTTTATCAACAGCCATCATGAGATTAATGACTTCTGGGTGGACCGCAGATATATTTGATGGCACTAAAATCCCAGTTCTTGCATAGTTCAAAGTTTGTCAGATCTTTGGGGCTCCAAGCTGCAGGTCTCTGAAGTTGACGAGCTAAAACAGGCAACTATAGACTTGGCAGGAGGTGGTGAACAAAGTAGAGAAGGCGTTATACAAAATGGAAACAAAGAGAAATAGGAATTCAGCAAGGGAAGACAAAAAGAGAAAGATGGGCAGTTACAGAAGGAAAAGGATTTCAGTTCCAAATAGGTACAGATGAATGAAGAAGGGTTCCTTAGGATGCTGTGAGAGCCATCAGCATTTGAGATCTTCATGTTCATCCTTCTGTATTTGGTCTTCCACAATAACCCCATGGTGGCAAAACCCAAACTGAAGGATAGAGCCCAACAAATTCCAACATTGGAGCATATTTGGACCTGAACTTCCAGGTCAGATCCCTCCTAGAGGGATCTATTTGTTTCTAAGTCCCTTTGAGAACTGAAGACACACAGTAAATTGGGACAATCAAGGGTTTCACTTCAAAAACCATGCTCTTATTTAAAATCCAGCTGCTAATATAGACATAGTTTTAGTCTTCCCATTAATGTTCTAAACCTTGGCCAGGTATTTTCTCTCTTCTGTTTTTATTTACAAAAAGGCAAGTATTTGCTTGGACTTATATCTGGACAACCCAGTATTTGACATTTTAAAAGATTTTTATACACCACTTAATGAACTACACCCATTGCCTAGCCAGGAAACATCCCTCCTCCCCATCACCACAGGTGTCTAAACACTCGTATAACCTCATGGTCTAAGGATTAAATATATACAGAATCTGATGGAAAAATTATGGTTTCTATTGAAAATAGCTAAAGCCAAAAATTAAAGATTACACTCCCTTTGTACCGGTCACTGGATAAATATGGTATCCATTTCTTGGAGTTCCTGTGCTTTCACAATAAAAAATATCTGCAATTGTTTGGGAGAGGGGGGTGGAGCAAGTTAATTTTTCACTTTGTTCTTGGAGTCAGGGTTGAAGAGAATGTATTAGGCAGTGTAAGTAAACTTGTAAAATCACTGCCTGTGCTGTACATATTTTAGACACAAATTAAGATTATTTCACCTTTTGGGGGGGGGGGGAAGCATCTTTGAGTTTCATTATAAAAAAAAATAAAATCAGCGACTGTAAATCTTAAGGACTGTGAAGTCTAAGTTACATCCTCAGTTTTGTGGTGTTGAACTAGGAAGGGTCACGTGCAGTGTTTGACCTACATAGTCACACGAGATATGCACACATAAATGCTCCAAAGCTTTCCAAGGGCACAGCGTTCTGGAAAAAGAGCAGAGAAGGACCATCCCCATAGAATTTACCTGCCAAGTACAAATCTTCCCAAAACTACGTTATTGGCCATAGCTCTTGTGCACGGCACACCTGAGAAAACCTTTAATTGCAAAGCACTACTGATCTTCTTGTGGATTTAGGAGCCTCTGGAAAATGAAAACAGCAAGCTGCAATTCAGCAGCTAATAAGAACACACACACACACACACAAAAAAAAAAATCATTCTCTTAATAAAGCTGAAAAGCTCACATAAATTTCAGTGTCCTTGAGATACTGTAACTGCACCCGAGGTCAGTTCCAACTGATGTTGGTCCCATAGGGAATTTTTTAACTGCTGTTCACTAAGCTGTAGTCATTCCTACTTTTTATACCAATAAATCATGGTATTCATGCAATCAACTCGGAGTAGCTGTGGCCTGGTAGCCCTGTCTCATCATCATTTTGGGGTCTAATGTAATTTACATAACCAGCACAGTACAGGCTGGTTATGTACATGCTAAGTGAGTCTTGC
The DNA here is from genome assembly GCA_013397935.1 of Dasyornis broadbenti. Classification (NCBI taxonomy): domain Eukaryota; kingdom Metazoa; phylum Chordata; class Aves; order Passeriformes; family Dasyornithidae; genus Dasyornis; species Dasyornis broadbenti. Next base: position 2,126,109 of record VZRN01004506.1, on the reverse strand, counting down.
CTAATTATTTTGTCCACAATTTACACTCGTGTTCACTCAAACTTGGTAAGTTAATTTTTGATAGAATCTACTTCTAGCTATAATTAGATTCAAACCAGTATTTTCCAAGTTCTGTTGAAAGCAAAGCAGAGACTGACTGTAATTCTAATACCTTTTCCCAATAGCTCACTTTAAATAATACACCTCCTCCATTGACCTAAGCGAGTCCCAGGAATCTGAAGGAAAATTAAAGAATCAATCAAATCAACCTTTTGGCTCTCCAGCACTCTCCCATTTGCTTACCCACTCCTAATTTGGGATCTATGCATTTCTTCGCAAATACAGTGCTTCCAGCACTGCTTGGAACTTTACTACTATTATTATAACTTCTCCAGTCATCTGCATCATGTTCCTAATCTGTTTGTTTTTCCTGTTGAATAGCTCTGTTAAAGGGAAAATTCAGGTTTGCAGTTGATACTTAGGACGAATCTCTGGCAGAATGCAGTTTTTATCTTAAGATGCTGCATTTCTATTAAGCTTCCTCTGCAACAATGTTTCAAACACCACACAGGAAAAGGTACGGGAACTGTAAGAGAAGGACACATACACAAAGACACGCCTGTATCATTTATAAACATCAGAATTGTGCCGTTTCTTCCCATGATGAGACTGCCACAAGAGCACTACTTAAAGTCTGGTTTATTCTGCAGCCTCCGAAACTTTGGGTGTCAAACATCACTTTTCTTGTTTTTACCATTTTTTCTTCAACAATAGGCTTTCACAAACAGCCCCGAAATTTAAAAAAAAAAAAAAAAAAAAAGATAAAAGGGAAGGGAATACCCTACAAAACACTTGTAGTTTTTGAAACACTGTATCTATTTAATATTAGAGTTATTTCAAATACTGTGAGCCATCTGGAACGTTATGGCTCTGTCTTGACTGCCAGAAATGGGTTTCCTTTGTTTATTCACGAGTAGAGACAGTTTCTAGTCTACAGAGAGTCTTAGTCTTATCACTAAACAAACCAGATAGTCAGTCATGAACAAATGAGTACAGTGAACCCTGTCCTTAAATGCCCCACAGCAACAGCCTGCCTCCCTTGGGATTTCACAGTAGGTGGTTCATCTATCACAGGTGGGCAAAGCCTGAAAACTCATTGGTGCCAGTAGGAATGGGTTTTCCTCTGTGGAAATCCTTTCTTTCTGCAAATGCAAATCCCGGTACTTGAGAACTTGTAATTTCTAATTTTGAATTTTCTGGGGAAAATATAGACCCTATGTAGAAGGAAAAGGATATCTCAACGCAGATAACATAAAAATGGGTGATGCAACCAAGGCCTTTTGTCTTACCTCCCAAGAGACATCTAAAACTTTATATTAATATAACATGATGCAAATACCTTTTGTGTATGTGGTATGGGTGTAACATCTCTGTTACTCAAATTTAAAGCAAATGAAAGAGTTCGTAAACCCCAGAGCTTGTAAACAGCCCTTCTGACATTATCAGAAAGCAAGAATAGAAGGAAATACTCCTACAAAAGGAAAACAAAAACTGAACACACACCTTACCTCAAAACTATTCACCAAATAACAAAGCCCCAGAACTGAAGCAGAACCCTTGTGGTACCATTAGTCAGACACAAAGTGGAGCAGTCTTGTTCCACAAAGTCAGTTGACATCTGTTTGCCTAAGGACAAGCCTGTCCTGCCCTGACGTGTTCTTGTGCTCTCAGCAGCATCCTCAAAGCCTGATCTGATAACTCCTGCAGCTCAGAGGAAATGTGTCTCACACCAGAAATGAAACCATGCCGTTTTGAAGCAGATGTATGTTCTTATCATTGTTTGCTTGTAAAGCAACAAAGTAATTTACTCTTGCCTAATCAATCTCAGCTGTTGAGAGTAAACACATTTGCTTTAGACGTGGTCTTCACTGTTAAGCTGCTTTACTGCCACTTTACTGCCTTTCTCTTTCTCTCTTTCACCTCCTTCTTTAAGGATATAAGAATATTGCTTTATTTTCACACTCAAAAATCAGAACAATTCCTTTCTCTCTTTTCCTCCAGTAACATCCATACAATACATTTTTACACATTTATTTCCTTTTCTCTTTAATCCTCACAACTTTGTACACAGAAACTTAATAAATTACAAAATGGGGGGGGAAAGTGATATTGTTGTATTGAATTTTAAACTTGCATCTACAAGATAGAAAAGAAGCCAATGGATTTCTGCCCCAAACCAGAAATATGTTAACAGCTACAACGTAATCAGCGTTTTTCTCTGCCATTAGACTGGCAGAGGTTACATCTTGCAGCTCTCAGCTGGAGTTTCTCCCTTGCAGATGACTACTATTATATTTCCCAGTTCAAAAACCACCTACAAAGTGAGGTAGCATCAGCATCCCATTTCTTTTCAAATTCATTTGTAATCCTTTTAGTAACATCTTCTGGCCATGGCATTTAGGAAACTTATTTTTGCCAATTAAATATTAAAGTATTTGGGGAAAGCATGCATCTGTAAAACCCAAACTAAACAACAACCTCTTTGTACCAGACCTCGAGCAGCTGAGCACTAGGGCAGAAATGTCACTAAGAGGCAGATGTGCCCTCTCTGCTGTCACCCCCCCAGTCTGGGGACTGGGTGTCCCCCCACCCCCAGAGTAGTTCTAGTTTATTGACTTTTAGAGCACACTAAAAGGCGCATTTGTTCTCCCTAGCTGGGAGAAGACTAAGAGGACCCTGGTGAGAGATCATAAAATTGGCTCCATTCTCACTTCCAAGAGCAGTGATTTGGATGTTAATGATAGGAAAACTGAGGGAGAAGACTCTCCAGAGAGGCCTGCGTGTAGAGCTATTCCCAAAGTGTATCACAAACAAAGCTGGACACTTAATTCATAAACATTTAGAAGAGGGAGGGAGGGAGGAAGGGGCAGAAGGTGCAGAAGGCGCGGAAGGCGCGGAAGGAAGGAAGGTGCGGAAGGAAGGTGCGGGAGGAAGGCGCGGAAGGTGCGGAAGGAAGGTGCGGGAGGAAGGCGCGGAAGGTGCGGAAGGAAGGTGCGGGAGGAAGGCGCGGAAGGTGCGGAAGGAAGGTGCGGGAGGAAGGCGCGGAAGGTGCGGAAGGAAGGTGCGGGAGGAAGGCGCGGAAGGTGCGGAAGGAAGGTGCGGGAGGAAGGCGCGGAAGGTGCGGAAGGAAGGTGCGGGAGGAAGGCGCGGAAGGTGCGGAAGGAAGGTGCGGGAGGAAGGCGCGGAAGGTGCGGAAGGAAGGTGCGGGAGGAAGGCGCGGAAGGTGCGGAAGGAAGGTGCGGGAGGAAGGCGCGGAAGGTGCGGAAGGAAGGTGCGGGAGGAAGGCGCGGAAGGTGCGGAAGGAAGGTGCGGGAGGAAGGCGCGGAAGGTGCGGAAGGAAGGTGCGGGAGGAAGGCGCGGAAGGTGCGGAAGGAAGGAAGGAAGGAGTCCGTGGTGATGCCTAAATAGAAAACTTCCCTTATTTTCAGAGGTGCATAGCACATACAAATCACACTTGCCCAGCAGTCACATGTACAGGACATCCCATTTGCTCAACTTTTTGGATTTGACCAGGCAGGAAGATAAAACAGGTGCTCTAACACACAAGTTGGAATGATGGGCAAATTAACACATAGGATCATGACACCCTCATGAATTTAGGAAAAAAAAAAAAAAAAGGAAGCATAAAATAAGATTTTAAAAGCGACAGCTTCAAGAACCTGTGTGAAGTGAAAGTGCAATGAAAGAAAGGAGTACAATTAACAGTGAAGTAAGTTTTGAGTTTGAAAACAAAGATTTTTGGAGGCTAAATTTTATAGATCAATTTTTTTCCAGTCCTTGGGACTCATAATTTTAAAATGCTTGTTACCTGGTATGTACTTGACAAAATCCTGCACATACTTTGCTCTAAGAAAGAAGAGAATGAAAGGTAATTGCTGCAAACTTTCATCCCAGATGAAGGTACAAAAAAGACCTTCCCTCAAGGTGGTACATCAATGAGAGCCTGGTATAAAAGGTGTGGTACTACATCAGCAAAGATGCGTGCTTGTTCTGTCTGAACAAATATCTACAACAATTTGCAAAGCTAGCTGTGCAGCTTTACTTTCCACATTTGAATTAAAAATTGCAGTGGAAAATCTTTGTTCAGTTAAATCTGAATATAAAAGTATCCAATTTAGCAATAGTTCTACTGGTTTTCTGTTTAGATATAAATGCAGATTCTCTCTGCTGGGTCATCATGAAACAGAAAGGAATTGTGTCATTGGAGAAGAACATGATGTACTGAATAATTAGAAATGCTCAGTTGACAGTGCTAAACTATAAGTATAGGCGGTTTATAATGATTAAAGTAGATCAGCAAAATATATCTCCATTATAAACTAAACCTTTCCAAAGAGTCAAAACCATGATGATAAAGAGGCCAATGTGGAATTAGTCAGAGCTACAATGGCAATATCAACATTTATCTTCAAGAGATGATGGCTGAACTTGTCAAATAACAACCAGCAGAGAGTTCCTTACTGAGGGTAGATAAGTTCCACCTCTACAAACTGCATATTTTATAATCTGCTTATACAGCAGCTCATCCGTACAGCTGTCCCTTCATTTTAAATCCACCTGCTGTTTTAGCTGTGCAATAAAGTGCTGAATTCTGTCTTCAGGATCAAGAAGGGTGAAAAATACACAAGCCCCTGCTCTTCTGAAACTAAAGGCAAAGCAAACCGTTTGCTTTTCTTTTAACTAAATGCTCTTTCTTTGTACGCTACTTTAGAAACCTTGCGGCAGACGAAGAGAGAGGCAAAGTGTTTGTAGCAGACACATGATGCAATGCACTGCATGATGTAACTGTATTGTAGATATGATGCTGAAACCCTTCCCTCAAGCTGGCAAACATCTCCATATAACAGGCCCCACTGCTATCCAGCTGGGCAGAAAGGTCAGGCTAAGAACATCCCATTGTAGGATCTGTTGTTTTCCTGTGAACTATGCCTTATCTATCAAATTAGTCACTTAAAGAAATTAAACAGTTACTTGGTTAAATGACTGTTTCCCCTGGCTGTTAGACAAAATGTATTACATCTCCAGGCATATGATCAAATGATTGAGAGTTTGACCTAAATTTACTTACTGTGCTAAACTGCCATAGGAAAAAAAAAAAGAATTATGCCTCACTGCCTACTGTCAGCCACAAAGAATATCTATCAGTCTGTAACTGCAGATGAAATGCAGTTTTGTAGTTTTCTGTGCCAGCTTTTTGGAGCAATTGCAGGTCAGGTGACAAAAGACATTTCAGAGAGTTTAGGCCTTTTTCTTGTTTGGTGATTTTTTTCCTGGAAGCTTTATGCTAACTGGTTTTGCACTTTAGGGACCCTAAAATGGTATGTTTTAGAGGTGCTTTGACTAAGCTTTTGTGGAATTTCCACTTGAGACAGATGCAAGATGAATCCTTACAAAAATACCGATCTCAAAACAGCAGAAGTACAAACAGATCATAGTCTCACACATTTGCTACACCAGACTAAAAACATGTGCACTTTTTAGAAATAAGCTTTCAATAGGGGGAGGGGGCATTCTGAAATTTCATAGAGTCCCTTGATTTCCAGAACACCTGCTCAAAGCTATTAATATGCAGCCATTTGAAAACAGGTTGAGTTCTTTTATCATTATGTCATTTAAAAGAAAGCTGGCAAAATATTATATTCAGTTAACAAGACTGAATATTTCCAATTGAAATTCAAATGTCTTGGGCATCCAGCTCCCTTTAATTCTTTCATAAATGGATATTCATATTCTGGTAACAATAGTTTTTCAGTCCATAACCCCCCTGAATGTGTGGCTCATGGCCATTTTGAGAACCTGCAGAGGATGAGAAATAGGGCTAAGGGAGTGACCTGCACCAACAAAACGGAACTTGTGTGCAAAGCAGAACGTGTCGGTGAGTGTCTATGCAGTCTCCTTCAACACAAAAGTAAGCTGCAGTTTTACAGGGAAAAAGAAGGAGAACTAGGGAATAAACTCTAGTGTATGGCAAACCTAGATTCCACAGCTCAGAGGAGCCCAAGGACTAATAGGAGTAGGGACTGCCTCCACCAAAAGTATCAGGGCCTGGGTCCAGTCTATGAGATCAAAGGGTCTGGCTCAGTTTAATGGAAGCCTTTGTGCCATGCCATGGCCAAAGTCTGTCAGGGGAAGAGGCCACTGCAGGAGTAGAGGCTTTAGGAGGTGACACGACCAGCAGAACAGAGGAGAAAAGAACACAAAAAGCGTCTTCCTGGTTGCCCATGAATAAGCAGCCCACAGTGACACACTTGGATAGCTGTGTGCATGTGTGTAAAACTTGTGAGCTGAAAGGACTGCCCTTGCAAATGCCATTTAGAATATTGTTTCTCCCAAGTGTAGCTTTGCTGTTTGGTCTGTTAAAACATTCAAAATGACAAGTTGCATTCAGTGTTGTAGGTGGTTTAACTTGACAGAAATGTAACATAAAATAAGTTTTATTCATATTCCTCCCTTCACCTCCAGCTTCCTTTTGGCACCTCTCACCAGGCTCAACAAAAAGAGTTTATTCTCGGTTATTCCTTTAACCACTTTTTGTTCACAAAAGCTGCTATCATAGGATTTTTTTATGTTTCTTCTTTGTTCTTGTGTGAATATAACTTTTTATAAAAACAAATGTCTTTTATCCGCAAGATGTAAAAAGAAAAGGTTGAGGAAGAACCAAGTTTATTCCCAGTCCTAGGCACAGCCCAGCTTTATTTCACAAGATCAAGCAACAGGACATTCAACAACAGGCAGGGTGAGGGGAAGAGACACACATCCTGACACATTGAGAGCATGTTGACAAACTTCTTTAAACATCAAAAGGCTTCCTTCTTTTTGCAATTCATTTAAAGCTTTTGCTCCAAGGTTTTTGAACAAATTCTCCACTGGCAGTCCCTCAAGGATTAATTTTTGAAAATTATATCTCACCAAAAAAAAAACCACTGCTTAGAGATAAACCTTTGCATCTGTGAGTCAAACCAGCGCTGTCATCCACCCCCCATGTACAGCTACATTTCAGAGTCTGGAGAAAATGAGTATTGGAGTCAATGTTTTAAAGGCACTTTGAATATACATCTGGTGACTCGAAAATATCTCCATCAACCCTTTTTTTCTTTCTAGAGAACAACATGATGCAGTGACCATTTCTCTAATGTTTCAGATTATTACGCCTGGATAATAATTCCTTGTTGCCGGCACAGTGAAGTTCTCTCCACCTGCCCCAAGCTCCACATCCCCACTTCACACCCTCCCCATAATTCAAATATCTGCTCTTCATATACCAAATAAAGAACTGCAGTCAGAGACAAGGGAGTTGCAGCTGAGCTGACAGTGACAAACTTCAGGTAATACAAAAGATCCCCTTACAAGCTACGTCAAGCAGTATTACAAGCAAAGCCAGCAATCTGAACCAGCAGCCCTTTAATTCTCACTGCCTGCACTGTATTCCTACCTTCAGCAAAAAATCCTTCAGGGCAGCAAGAATACAGTAAACCTGTCATTAACAGCCACTGTACTGTCACATCAGCGACTCTCCCGTGTCAGCTACAGTCTTTAGCTCAGCTGTTTGCCTCTTTGGGGAGAACTTGCCCTGGCTGTCAGGAAATAGAATGTGTTACATTGGTTCCTTCATGAGCATATGCAGAGCACAAATAAGCAAAACAGTCCTATTCTTTGGGAAATTGTGTTGATTTGTAAAAAAGGAGCTGAAAGATGCCTCTGTGAACAGTCCTATATATGAACCAGCATGGCAGAACTGACATGTAAATAGATCATGTAGGATAAGCCACTGTGACTCATTTCCTTTCCCTGCATCAGCACTGGGAAAGAGATTGTTTTTAGCACGTGCTTGCTGTAGAAATGTGTTTCCAAAACACATCGCTGAAGTCCTTGAACCACAGCCAAACAATTGGCTAAACCTCTAGAAACCTACCAGTCATTACCTTGGGCACTGGCATCCAAAAAGCACAAGAAAGGAACTCATTTTTCATGTGTCCTCAGCCTTTGTGCCATGTCAACACCAACTGAAAACAACCACTACAAATCGGGGAGCATATCTGTTCAACAACAGTCCTAGCTGCTACCCATTAGCTAACAGTATCTCAAGGGAGAGAAACTTTATAAAAGTAACTTTTCTGTACAGCCAGATTGTAGTGGCAAACTTACGGCATTCTGATAAAATAACACAACTTCAGAGAAACTTGAAGCATTAAGGTAAGTTTTGAGGTGACCAAAATTGTTGGAGCTTATGAATATCTCTGGCCTCTCAAACTACAGTGGCTAAGGGATATCACATGGGAGTGAGTAGAGAAGAAACAACAGTATCAAAATTGACTTGGTAGTGTGGTTAAGAGGTAGAAGAAATAAAAAGTATAAACATCTTCAAGTTATAAAGCTCCACAGTACTGAAATCGGCAGGAAATTATTTCATAGCATATGTTGGAAAGCTCAATTACCTAAGTACACTCAGAAATCCAAATTAATCTAATAAAATTCTTAAACCACTAAATCCTCATGTAGGTACTCTCATTCAGAATTATGCTGGATTTTATGTTGCTCATCCTGAATTCTTTTTAGCAATTAGCTACTTGGAAGAGTACACTTCACATCAGCTATAAGCCCCATTCTTACAATTCTTTGCATAGTAAGCCCAAAAGGAGCAAAGGTGTGACTGAGACAACAACAGAGCTGTGTACATGAATATAAAGCCCCGAATAAAGAATAGATACAGTATGTGTGCTCCCCCAAGGTGTGCTGGCTTTCACAGCATTGCAAAGCAAAGAGGAAGATGGAATTCAGACAGAGATAAACTAAGCTATATGAAAGGTGAGTTTCCACAATCCAAAAAAAAGGATACCTTTTCATATCCAGTGCTGACAAAACACAGATTTTTTTTTACTATGAAGTAAGCATCAGGATCTCAACAACAAAGCAGCACCACCAGCCACTAGACTTGAGTGTGCAGTGATGTACATCTTCACTGGTGACAAATTCACAAAAAATGTGTATACCCTATGCAAAAATAAATTACAAGTTATAATCTACAAATAAGGCATATGCTCAATGTGGCTCATCAAATATGACATGTTTTTAAAAGGGTCTGAGCTTTGTCTGTTCCTTAAGTCAGAACTAATTTTAAACTACTCCTTTAGCAAAGCTTTAGTGGTGATGAGTTGCACAGAAGACAGAGGAAACCAGAGAAAGCTCTGAAGCGATATAAGAGAGCTTTCCTGCTAGCACTGTTCCAAAAAGTATAAAAATTCTACAAGTCTTCTGACAAATTCTCTTCATTAGAATTGCTCAGCTTTACTTCATTTTGGTTAAATTTCTGAAAAGGAGCCTTCTCCTTTTTACATCCCAGTTCTCTGCCAACGCTGTTTGCAGCAACCTCGTCTCTGGTGGTAACACAAAACCAGAACTGCAAGTCTATATATAAATATGCCATAAGATCCCCATATCTGTTGGGAAATACGAGATTCAACTCAAACATATTTGAAAGAAAGTTTTAAAATCACAATCACACATCATTTTTAAAGAAGGATTTCTCAAGTCCCATTTTCTTCCTATTTGGTATTGCAAACTCCTCCAAACTCACAGCTTAGTGCCCAGACATCTAAACACCTTATTCTGGAGCCATCTCACCTACATCCGGATTTTTCTTTTTTTTTTTTTTGCCAAGACAGCCTGAGCTTCTGGGATCCTGCTAAAAACATGCTCCCACAACAATTTACTCTGGAATGAACTTGATGGTGTTAGCAGCAGGTGTTGTGGGAGAAATAAAAAGCCTAGGAGGAGATCCCCTGCTGTTTTCTGTATTCTTAAGGTCTCACTCAAGCATGTGCCTGTGACAGCTTCAGACTCTACAAGCTGAACAATATTCCATGTCATTTGTTTGCTTTACACATATTCCAAGCCTGAGAAAAAACAGTTGTCACAATGGGCAGCTTCAGATAAGCACGTCTGACAAGTTTTCTTGCTTCTTCCTGTGATTATAATTGAGATTATGGGTTTTGCTTAAAATGAAAACCTCTATTTTGAATTCCCTATGGAGAAATTCTCCATTTTTCATTCCTTTAAGAAAAAGTAGTTCCAGTGAAGAATTTACTCAGCACTCCTTACTCGTGGAAAGTAGCTGATGCATGTCTGAAAAACAATTACATGAGGATCTGCAAGAAGGTCTTGCCTGCTTTGGTAGGTGGAAGTAAAGAACCAAACCCTGAACTTAAGAGACATTCTCTCTCTAAAGGCATTCACCATGTCAAAGCTCTACATCTGGATTCCCTCAGCAACTAAATGAAAATCAGCTTTTTTAATGCAAAGAGTACAGTTAAGATAATGTAGGTCAAATACTCAGTTACCTACTGTCAGAAACAGCCTACTGCTTTTCTACAGTATTAAAAGGTTTTGAAAGTTGAGAAGACTGAGTGTTCTACCAATTACATTAGAAACATGACTAGCAACAAGGCAAAATTATCTAAGGATTAAAGTAGATTATTTTCTTTTAATTGTGAGGTATGAGTCTGTAATCTTTTAGAGCAAGCCCATTCTTTGGTGCGGAAAAATTTCAGATGATTGCTTGTAATTGCACACCAAGTTTTGGCCTCCTATGGTACAATGTGAATCACCTAAAAATGCTTTCTTTTACTTGTCTGTCAACAGCTCCCCACTGCTTTTATTTTCAGTCTCTTGAAAAATTTTGCATAGTTTTCATTTTGCATAGTTTGATATCAAAAAAAAGAAAAAAAGTACAGTTTATATTGATCCAAGATGCTCACATCTGTATCATGGGATTAACAATATTATGCCAACATGGAAAATAGGTAGAAAACATGGCAACATAAGAAATGCTTTCTGATACCAAGCAAAAAATATGAAAGCTGACACATTAGGTTTTGTGATGTAAAAGTATTTTACGATGTCATTTGTGGACTGTTCATGATGATAAGCAATGGCAGGGACATCAACTCTGTTTCAAAATATAAATCTTGGATAAAAAGAAACCTAAAATCCATCCGCACTCATCTGTAATGTGTAATTTCACAGACTTGCATATTTGCTAACTGCCTATCAAAAAATTCAGAGTCAATTTTATGAAAATTGATAGATCTGAGGGCCAAGGAATAGAGAGCATATAAACACAGAACAGACATACAGCAGGAGCAGAATTTAGTAGGGGCTCTCACGTACTTGACTGGGCCTGAAGAAAACCCTCATAATATTTCATTATAGTTTTGATTCTCATACACCTTTATTGATTTTGTGTCCTGTCAGAAGATTGAGCAAGACTGCCCAGTTATCTGTTTCTATGTGATGGAAACATGTTACATCTTATACAATTATTTTAATGTGTACCAAACAGCACGTGGCTTAGGTCTACATAAAGTACAGATCCAGTGCACACTATCTTTAAAATCCCCTTGCTAAGATTTGAAATAGTGAAGAAAACGGTAAGCCTGTCATTTCCCTTTCAGTCAAGACAAGTCACTACAAATTATCACTGGAAATCTGACTGAGAAAAACTGTTTCTTGGAGGCACTCACCACTTAAGAGAAGCTGGGAAAATTTGGGTTTAGAGATGAAAGGAACGGAGAGCTGACAGCCAGGAGATGGGATTGGCTGGAAGCAGCAGCTCACGCTACTCTCCAGCAATTGTAAAGAGGATTTCACAGGAGTGCTGCCTATACATCACATACTGTCAGAAGCCAGAATGGATATAATCCTGTGAATCATGTATGGATGAAATATCCTGGAGCCTGTTACCTTTCCATCTAATGTGAATCACTGCATCCAACTGCTGAAGTTACCTTAGTGCACGTCTGCAGCACAGCACCCCTTTCTAAAAATAAAGGGGGAACAAAGGGAAACTGGATTTCAAATAAGGTTCTGCACTATCATTTTTTGCTCACAGTTAGTCTTCAGAAACAGAAACATTAGCATTGACTGACATAATCAACTTCCAGTCAGGTTTTTGCACTGCAAGATAAATTAGGCTGTTTCTATACTCTCTTCCCACACAAAGCTGCATATATCCTTTTTGCTTGATGGAGAAATTGGAATAACATTAGGCTCTTACATGACAATTAAGTTCAGCAGTGTTAAGAATGCCTTCATTTAGTTATTCATATTACTGAGATTGGGTTTTCTGCGGTGTAATTGTTGCCATTTCAGATACACTATAGCAAAAAAAAAATGTTTTCTATTTTCTCTTTCTTCTTAAAAATCCTGTTGAAGCAAAATTTCAGTGAAAGATTAATGCAAGACTGGGGGAGATAAGTTTCTAAGAAACAGTGAAATTTGTGTGTTAATTATCACCATGAATTGAGACAAAGTTCCTCCTTAGGATGTTTCTGTCCTGAGGTTCCAGTGTCAAAGGGAAGAACTTGCCTTTCCTTCTTATCTTACATATTATGCTAATTAATTTTCTTTAAACAAATCAAGAGGTGTTCTTTCCCTGCTTTTCCTCTCCCTATTGTACATTTCCTTGCACTAGTTTTAATTCAGAGCTACATGCTTTGGGAAACATTTAGAAGGGCTTAGAGTCAAAGAGGGGGTTTTTTGTGATTTGGGACTGATTCAGTAGCACAGTTCAACTAAAATTCTTTGAGTATTTACTAAAAAAGTTGAAAGTGCTCAAGACAGGTAAGGCAGAAGCTTTCAAAAGCAACAGGCAAGGAGAAATGCCTGTGTCACACTTGGAAAAAGAAAAGCCATTTTCCTTCACCTTATGAAAAGAATGAAAGCACACAATTTTCACATCACAAGCATATCCTGATGTATGTTAAGCTTCCAGTTTCTAGAAAGCAATATATTTTAAAGGTGACTTACAATTTAAAAAAAAAAAAAAAGGAACCAAAACCTACAGCAACAACAAAACCGCACAAAACCAAAAACAAACAAACAAACAAAAGCTCAAACCAGGCTTAATAATTTTGAACTTCTCTATATTATAAAGGAATGAAGAAAACCAGAATTCTTGTGTAAGAGACGGCACTAAAAATAATTATCTCTGATTTTCACTACCTTACAACATTTTACACCAAGGCTTCCTAAAGAAATGATCCTTATATGCTCTCTCTCTCTCTCTCACACCAGTAGTTTCTGAATCAATAAGCTAATTTCCTCAAAGACAGTGATTTTCATCAAGCGTTATGATATTAGGTAGTTAAGCTGAGGAGAGAGAGTCTCAACACCTCCACAGAGAGAAAGGCTGTAACTTTTGTTCCAGACTTACTAGACAGATGAAAATGCCCACACAACAGTGGTGTTGAAATCATCCTACCTGCACAAAGACATCAGCTGGATGTCAAATCTTCCCAGACACCAAAAAACTCCAGTTATTCAGGCAAATCTATAAGAAACCAGAGCCTATTTGTTCTGCTGCTGGTGGAGTGACTTGATTGGGAACTGCTTTCACAGTTTTTATAAAGGCAGTTCAATTAACTTACATACCTGAGTAGATGATCCAATCATCTGATTTAGTTAATCTAAATTCCTTTTATTCCTCAGCATTTATCTGTGCTCTGAAGGCACAGGGAGGATTCATCACATCTGCAAGACAACTCAACACGAACAAACTCCTCCTATGAAAAACAGTCTCAAAACCATCCATGCATCATAACATAAAAGTTTATGAAAAAAAAAAAAAAAACCACGTAATTTAAGTCCATGACAATTATGAAAGAGTGCATAAGGTGACACAGATGTCCCCTTCAGGTTATCTTCTGCCAGATGTCTCAGACTGGAGGAGATCTGAGTGGGAAAATGTACGCAAAACTCTTATAATTACATTCAGTAGTCACAGTCGTTTTTCCCTTGGTCTGTTATTTCATTAGTAATGCTGGTAAAACTAAATAAATGGGAAATACTTTTAAAATTGAAATTAAAATCTCCAATAGCCAAAGTAACTTCTTGTCAACCAAACTGTTCTGGATTTGGCAACCAGAGAAGTTGTGGTGAGCATTCAAGTGTGAATCGTTCACCTCTCCTGTACACTTTGTTATTGCTGTTACTGCTTGTTTCTTATTTTATGGCTGTTTTCAGTAAATTGCTCTTATCTCAACCCGTGATCTTTGCATTTCCTGCCTCCAATTCTCCTCTCCATCCCACCTCAGGGGGAGAGAGACAGGGAGTGAGCGAGGGGCATGTGGTTTAGAGTGATTCAGTGGAAGCACTAAATTGGACAATACCATTCCTAAATCACAAGAGCTTATTTGGTGCCCAGTGCAGGGCTCAAAGAGCTGAGATAGCAACAGGTCTGACCAAAGCAGCTTGAAAACAAATTTGATCTAAACATTTGTTGTATTAGCTACGGAGCCACTGGTCACAAAGGTGCTTGGTCTGTTCATGTGGTTGTGGTATTGTTTTGTTTGATAACTAAGTTTAACAGTAGAGCTGGAGAAAAATAGCACATGTTGCTGCACAAAAAGCAGTGTGATTCTGTACACAGCAATACCCAGCACTGGGAGTTTTGTCAGTGTGTAGAATGCAGAACCAGAGTTTTACTTTGGGTAAGTAATTCATGCTACATTCTGCTTTAACGGAATTGCATGCAGCTCATTTTCCCCCATAACTGAGAGGACAGTTTAGCAAATGAATTAAAGCTTTCCATCCTGATGTACAGTTGTGCAAGAGAACAACAATGAATTTGTAATTAGATGGATAGGTTTTCTCTCACTTCTCCCTGCTCCATATACAAGGAAGACTAAGCCGTTTGTTGAGCTTCATTTGGTTTTAGAACAGCTTTGACGATTCAAGTAATACTCAACTCAAATTAGCACCACAGTCTCTTATCCAGCTTTATTGAACTAAAAATTGAACATAGTATTATTAGCAAACAGCAATACATGAAAATAATCAGTTCTGCTAAACATCACTACTTTTATCAAACACCAGAAAAGTTTTCCTGTGATTTGCTACTTCATTACAGCTACAATTGTGCTGTAGAAGAAGCCCACTCTCAGTGGATTTTCCTTAGGATTATTTATGTGCATTTTTGAGAATGTTCATACTAGAATTAGGCTATGGATTAAAGCCACCCTACCAGATCTGACAAGGAGGAAGCATTCCTCTACAGTACACTTGAAGCGTACGACACTTGTAGGCAAAGTTCAGAAGTACAATTTATCAAAATCTGTGAAAAGAACACAAACACTGATGACAGTTTAAGGTCATCTGGTCACTTTTTAACTTTCAAGCACTTAATTTTGCAACCCTGTCTGTGCTAGCAGACATACTAAATAATATCAAAGGTTTTGTGAAGACTTTGGGAAACAAAGTTACCACAATAAGCAATCTGAATACCTTGTCTTATGTCTTTCTTTCTTTTTTTTTTAAGTTAACAGACTTTAAAGCGTTTGTTCTCCAGTCATGGATGTGCACCTATAACTTCACGTTCTCTTTGGGAGATAATTTGGAACAGGAGAATTAATAACGTATAGCTATGAGATGCTCTCTCTTGAAATAAGAATTCTGGTTGTCACACTCACTAGAAAGATATCAATTGACAAAGCCCAGCATAAATTTTGGAATCCCAAAGGGAAGAACTGAAAAGACATCAAGACTACACTCGCCATGGACATGTGGACATTTCATAGCTCTCATAATTGTTTCAACTAATGGAAGACAGCGTTTACCCAGTAAATTGGTTAAAATTTTTCTTCTCTTTTTCTGCATACTACGAATGCATTTCCTTTGTGCCAGGCTAAGCAATTGCAGGTAGAAAGCACCTCAGAATTACCCTGACTATATGTAAAGAGGAAGAAAACGTGAAAAACTTCAACTGAACTTCAGGAAACACCTACAATCTCTACTGACTCTAAAAAGTGCCTGGAAAACATATGGAAGGAAGAAGTCTAAGAGTACCTGTCACAAGCCCTGATGCCATTCCTCTCTTAAATCCTATTAAAACGAAGACGTGCCCACAGCACTTTGTTACTGTGATATGTGTAGATAATGATACACATTTCACAGAGGTTCTCTCTCATTGCTTCTTCACTTTTTCCCACTCCCCTGCCCCAAAAAAACCCCAACTCTCACAGAAGTTCAGGATTTTACACTCCATTCCTCAGATCACTAGTGGTCACCCTCAGAACACACATGGATCTGACCCACAACTTGTCCTAGGTAACAGATTTATGTGTGGAATCCTTCATGCTCTTCAATTTTGACATTTAAAGGGAGACAAACAACTAAATAATGTATGTTACTCTTGAGTATCTACCTGAAATTCTCATGGCTGCTAATGGCTTGGGCATTAAGACCATAGATTTGAATATTTAACACACCAGACATTTTGATAGTCCTGGGTTTTCAGGGATTCCTTCTGTATCCTTTTCCTTACTTTACAGCAACAAACCACAATGCAAGTGTGGCTTGTTTTCTTTAAACACACACACAGAATCACAGGAGGTACTTGTTTTGAATTCTCTCTCACACAGAAAGGAGCCTTCAGCAGAGCGCAGACTAAAGAGCAGCCCAGACTATCATGATGCCATGATTTCACAGCACTGTATTACAGAACAGAATGTCCTATTCCAAAATACAATTGAAATATCTTTTTTCTCTGCTGATACCAAGATTTCCCATGGTAGGTAGTGAACCACTTGCCTTCTGAAGCTACATTTCTCTTTACTATTGTTTTCAGTCAAGGCATTCTCTGCAGTTCCAGAAATGGAAATAAATCTGCAAAGATTTATACAACACAGAGACATCCAGTTTTCACTATTCTGATTCCCTAGTGCTTCAGATTTTCTTCTGTGTCTTTCATAGTCTCTCTTCCTTCCCACTGACTTGTAGGATGTTGTCATGGTTCAGGAATGGTATTCTCCTATTTAGTATTTCAACGAAAACCATGCCGCTGCTCACTCCACCCTTCCCCTCCAACTGGAAGCGCAAAAGGCAAAGATCACGGGTTGAGATAAGAACAATTTACTGGAAACAGCAATGAAATAAAAGTACAGTCCTACTTCAGTCTCTTCTCAGAGATGGTTCACAGGATTCCTACAGGAAGTTTTCTCTCCACTAGCCTAAAGCAAAAGGGAACCCCTGAAATGAAGTGACTAAAGTTATGTGGTATGACCATCATGATTTACATTTGCAGAAATAATTTTTATCTGAGTCCTATCTTAAAATATCAGCATGCGCACAGTCAAGTATTCAGTATATATTAAACTGTCTATGTCAACACAAAAATCAGGTCCAGAGGTGGAAACATACTCAATGGTCCTATTTTATGGTCAAAGCTTACAAACATAAAGCCAAAGAAAAACATTTTTTAAAGAAAAAGAAATTTAACTTTCTCAGGAGGCCAGAACCTTCACAGTAACTTCGCTGTTTTCTGGAACAACAAAACAACAGAAGGAAAAAAAAAACCACTACAGCTTTTTCTGAAGCTACAGTTAGGGCAACACAGCTTGCCACTGTTCGAACTAAACATAAATTAGGCAAAATACATATCCAGTGTGTTGAAGCAACAGCTGAAGTTTGATATTAGCTTGGTTGAATCTCTGCCAGCATCTTAACATTTGGATACATATTTGAAACTTACTTAGACATCAAATCAAACATGTGTACCATGCAGATTTGCATGCATAACCTTCTTTTCAGCAATGAAATTTTGCCTGAATAGCCTTAGATTTTAGCAATTACTTACTTTCAGCTTAAAAGGAGGAAAGCTCTAAAAGGCAAAACCACTTTGCTATTCAACTGTATTCAAATAACATCCAAAGTATTTACACTCTGTAAGAGAACCCAAAAGCAAATCTGTACTGTCCCAAAGTGATTATTTCATATTATATTTACTGCCAGTGACCTGCTGTTCCATGTGAATGGCCACACTGAGCCAGATCTCTGTGTCAACAGCCAGTGGCAGATACCTGGATACAGAGCACAAGAGGAGAGCGAGCATGAAGCGATAGTACAGCAGCATTTCCCTCAGCTTTTCAGGCACTTTCTGAGCCACAGAGGACATCTTTGCCTCCAGAAGGCCTTCATGAGGTTTCATTTGCCTCATCACTTCTGAGCCCAAGCCTACCTAAAGGTATTTGTACTACCACATGGCAACAAGTGCCCCAGGGTATCATCCTGGTACAGTTCCAGCCTGCCACTGCCTCAGTATCGCTTGAGGCTCCTCCGACACTTGGGCTATGAGAAAGTGTAGTTACTTGTTCCTTAGAAGCCTTTTCCATGCCACCTAGGATTTTAACAGCCTTATGTCCTGTCCTCTTCACAGTCTTGTTTTCCCCAGCCTTAAGGAGGCCAGGTTAAGCAGTTGAGGTTTGTGTCGGAGCCATTCCACATCTCCCGAGTATCCCTGCCGCTTGTGCCTGTTGCAATGTGAAATGAGGAAGTGAACATCAGAAGGGCTCTGAGCTTTGGAGGGGAGACACAGAGGTGTTTTAGGTGGGTATGAGCCCATTAACTCAGGGGTTTTTTTCAGTCAAGGCTAGGAATTTGGCAATCTCAGCCTGGAACTGGCTAATTCCAAATGAACTAGCCCAAAGACAGGAAGCAATTCAGCACCTTCGAGCAGCATTTTGCAAGTGCTAATTAACTTAGCTTAAATTTTTTAAGAAGCAGTCTGAGCTAAGTAAAACAAACATGTTTCATGCACATTCTTCTGGCCATCTTTTCTCCTAGTTTCCACTCTCCCAGAAAGCTGTCATAAAAGGCTCCCTCCCTGGAGTCATGCCCTGTTTTAGCTCCACTCATTTTTCCTCCTCCAGACTACAACACACAGAGAAACAACTTCTGCAATTCCTCTTCTCTAGCTCTCATGCACCTGGCTTCTGCCCAATAATTTTATAGCAAGGAAAACCCCCACTTAACTCTTCTGAGCTTCCAACTTCCAGATTTTTTCCTTTTTTTCCCTCTGTCCTACAGTTGTTTTCAAATGTTAAAAATGAGGAATATCATGGGAGAAGGAAAATAAAATTGAAGGTGGGCAAGAGAGATATTTATATAGTCAAAGATATCAGGCAATTATTTTTATGACCCCACAAATCAAAAAATAACTGAAAAAAGTTCAAGGTCTATATCACATGGAGAGATTCTGAAGAACATAAATCACTCCCAAGTAGTGTGGAAAAATGGGAATTGTGCCTGAAACATGGTAATGAGGTCAATACTGCCCCTTCCTAGGTTCAGAATTCAGGACTAGAAAAATTATCCTTATCTGTCAGGAGTCAAGATTTTCCTAAACAAATAGCAGAGGCCATAAGGCCGCTCCTCAGATTGCACTCCTAACACAGAACTTATATTAAAGGAAGAATAAATTTCACAGTCGAATTTTCCAGTCAACATTTCATGGCACAAAGAAGGAAGACTGAAGTGCAAAGTGCACAAAACTCCATGAGACATAGTCTGAAGGTATGGATCCTACCAGAACAGTAGCTGTAAAATGCTAGCAAAAGGTATGTAATGGTTTATAACTTTGTGACCTTAAAACCCACTTATGAATCTGAAATGGTCATCTCATTTCATTAGTAAGGAAATTATTCAGTTGTCTCTCTTCTCCACAGTTCTTAAATTCATCCTGCAGTGCTCCAGAATGAAGACACACACACATTTTTGAAACAGAAACACTGGGCATGGTTTTGAGCTCCTCCATAGCAACTAACTGGACAAAAGCAAACCCTAACTCCCTTCATACATTGGAATTCTCTGTTAAAGGCCCTGAAGATCCAATACCAGTTGTCTCACGTGTTTCTTGCCCTTACACATGCAGCTAGTGAGAAGTGGGGATGTTCCATACTGCATTTACTGGAAGCTATACACACTGGGCACTGAACAGGATGACCAGAAATCTTGCAGGATTTAATTTACAATCTTGCATGTTGTAAGCCCCTCAGGACAGGAAACTCTCATGGTTTTATATATCTGTAAAACAACATGCATACCTATGACACTGTATAAATAACAGGATCAGATTAAAAACATCTGTAGACACTCTGGCTGATCTATTGTCTTTCTGCCTGCTGTCTCTTCGTAATTTTTGATGGCAGACAAGCCATTTCACACAACAGGAATGCCGGTGGTGCTGATGCAGCTACATATAAATCTGTAGCAACATGTTAATAAGAGACACAATGAATAGAGAAATTAAAAAAATAATAATAATCTGTGCTTCAGATATGACCTTGTGATAGGTTTCTACTTGATTTTTGTTTACTTTTGGCTAAGAAAATATAGGAAACATGGGTAACTCAAACAGAACAGTTTCACAAATGTGGTAGGAGGCGGTAAGGACAACATTTCTTTGATTCAGAGCTAAGACTGTTGTGATACAACTTTTCTCTGGCTGCCCAGAACTGTCAACAACTATTCATCTATTGTAAATTGCTTCTATGAAAGCAAAAATAATGTATGTCCGCAACATGGTGATAGTCACAGAAGATATAAAGAGATTCACACACTGAGCAAGTATTGAGTTCAGAAATAATGCTAAAAGGGAGGCAGACTGTTATTGATACCAAGCAGGGAAGGGAACAACTACATTTCCAAGAGAGAGGCAAAGAGGAATCCTAAATTTAGAACAAAATTCAGAACTGAAGCCAAGATACTGTCACCACCAGAGCTGCGTGAACACCTCACAGAAAATCCTTCAACAGTTTTAAACTCAGCTCACTTAGGTTTAGAAGAGGGTGGGGGGGAAAATCAATTCCCTTCACGTGAATCATCTCTGTGTCCTTCAAATCACCATGTAAAAATTAGAAATGAAACACTTCTCTCCCTGCCCAGCTATATGCTTTTCTAAATTGATTACAAGCCTTTCCCTTTGACTCCCTAGTCCAACTTCTGGCAGCTGGTCACACGGTAGGTCTGCTGAATCGGATGAGTCTGCTCTGTTTTTGCAGTACACCTCAGGCTGCTCTCACAAAAGACAAGCATTAATTAAATGCACTCCCATCTAATAAGAAACTTCACTTTTGCAGTGAGGAATTAAGAACAGTTTGAAAGACAGAAGAAAATGTCTTAAGTGTGATACTGTATGACAGATGTTTTCTTCAAAAATGAGATGATCCAAAGATATTCAGTCTGATCGTTTCACATGCAAGTGCTTCCTTCCACCTTTCCATGTTAGTCTCTCAGATCTATCCATATTTAATCTCATCCATTTTTCTCTGTCCTTGCAGCAAGTGATTTACTAATTACACTTCCACAGTTTGTGCAAAAGTGTGGTGTTTCTTATTTGACTTTTACCATTAATTTTCAAACACTTTGAAGCCTAACAAGAAAAAAATACTATGGAGCAGAACAATTCTCCCCTTACCTTTCTGGGGAAAGAGAATTGGACAGATATGTACAGATGTATGAAGACATACATATAGCGCCCACATAGTTGCCAAATGTAGATTATGTGAAGCATTTACACTGATAATGGTTTTTGTCTTTCATGCCACAAGTCTGGATACCAGAGACTTTTGCTTTGCAAAGACAACAGGATGCTCGGTTTGGTCAGGACATCCACTTAATAAACATCTTCCATAAAAACTCAGATTGTCTCAAACTGAAATTAAGAGTGTGATCAAACTGTACTCCTGCCTGCTACACAACCAGAGGGTGCCAGGCCAGCTTGCTAGCAAGGGCTTAGCAGGTGTAAGGCACATCTGTTGCAGCTGGCAGCATTTTATATGCTGCTGCTGCATGACTGCAGGTATACTTAAACCCTTCTTCCTCAACCTCCTCCCTGTGCCCAGGAAGGGACTGACAAGAAAATAAGTCAGATGCTTAGATAGTTTATTGCTTACTATAAGGAATTTTTATTAAAACACACGAACTGCAACAATAAAGCACCTTAGTGAGTAAGGACAGAATCAGGTTACTACTTGCACCAGCAAAAACAAGAGAGTTCTGTCGTGTTCCTGCTGCTGCGGAAGCAATCGGAAAAGGAAAGCACTCATGAAGGCAATTGAGTAGCTTTGAAAACATCAAAATCCAAGAGGATCCTAAATTCTAATCCCTCAGCACAATACAACCTTTCCTGCTACACACAGTGCTCCAGCATTTACTAAAATCAGATTATGCTTTTTAAATGTAGTCCACGTTGGGAGGACTATTTATTTGGAAGAACTGCAGACCATTAACTCTGGGCCTGCTAATCTCTATGGATCTATCCTAGATGTGCTGCTGGTTTACCAATACACCTTTTTGTTTCTTTTCCAAGCTCTAGAGAAAAGAAAGCTCACAATTTAGATTTAAATTCTTAAGAATGCCAGAAATAGCTCACAAGGACAGTTCAGCTGTTTCATAATAAAGCCTTCTTTATAAAACACTCAGGTGTCTCTTTGGAAGTCCGGAATTTAAACAAATAGATTTTTAATTGTCCCTTTTTTAGGGCTTTGAGATGAATTTCAACAAGGAGCACAAGCATGTGTTCATTCATTCATTCAGACTGATAGGTAAGAGAGGAGGTTCTGATACTTTCTCTAGCATTTAGGGGTCTTTTTTTCCTTGCATGACATTAAAACCCTTCACAACTTATTTTGAACACAGTAGGAAAGAAGAGCAGCAGCTGTGAAGTTCTTGGCCAAAGTCAGAAATAGCTCCTACTAGACTTGGATGGTGGTAGAGAAAACAAAATGGAACACTACCACCCCACATACACATACACCACCTCAACAATGCCATTTTCTGTCAAAAAATAAAGAAATATAAAACTATTACACAAAATTGGTCTTTTTTTCCAGAAGACTACTTAGGAGAGAAGAGAGAAAGCAAAAGGGGCGCAGGACACTTACAGGAGTGTTGAGCATTCATTTTGACATTCTGTTACCCTGAAGAAGAGTGATTTTTGTTCTTGCTAATGTAAGTGACTGATGAAGAGAAACATTAATTGGACATCAGCCTTTCCCCCTCCTGTAAGAGCAGTTAAAAGTTTTCTGGTTAGCTTCCTATTCTGAAAGGAATCAACTCTGAAAATCCTCTCTTAAGCTTTTCAGCTAGGACTTCTTACCGGTTACCTACTGTTATTTGCCAAATAAGAGGAGGAGGAAGAAAAACCAGAATTTTTTATACTCTTTGAAAACTGTCTTCCTTATCCTTCCCCTATTACTCATTTAGAAAGATCTTCTCAACCAGCTCTTCAAATAACTCAGACCAGTTAACCACATGCAGTTATTCACCCATTCATCACCACTGTACCTACAGTCACTTAAAACAGTTGAAAAATCTGACTCCCTGTGCCTTTTGCCTTTGAAGCTCTTGGTGAGGAATCCTTTCACTGCACAAAGAACTTGAGGTGTGGAGTTATAGCTAAATCACTTCCCTACTCTCTTGGTTCTTAAGCAAACCAGCTCTGCCCTGCACTGTGTCAGTACTTTCTCTCATCTTGCTACTGCTGTCACTTATGGGCTTAGCCTTGGCCAGTAGTGGGTCCATCTTGGCTGGCATTGGCTGTTGGACATGGGAGAAGCTTCCAGGAGCTTTTCACTGGTCTTTCTTAGGGCTTTGTTATACAAACCCAATACACTTGACATATATCTTCTGCTGGCATTATTAATATAGAAATGCAAGGCAGAAATTTTATCTGGTGAAAGGTTTCTGCCTTCTTCTAGAACAGCAAAAGGCTGCTGTATAAGCAGAGAAAACAAACCAAAAATTATCTCAAGGATGAGTTTCCTTTCTCTCAGACAAAGTACATAATCATCCCTATTCTACATTTGCAAAGTTTAAATATATAAAATGCTAAAAAAAAAAAGTATAGAAAACTTTAACACATACTCACTATTTGGAATAAATTATTAAAAACACCTGCACGTGAGAATACATGGCAGGAAACACAAGGAGTCATATAAACAATGCTCTATGATTTATCCTAATACTGGGAATTGCAAGATGAAGGCTTTTAATCAGGTGGTCTCCAGCTACAGCCCTGTTGCTTGGGAAGCAAACACATGCATAAATGTTTTTTATAAAGGCATAATACAGCATGTGCCATAAGATGAGCCTTCTTTTTGCAACAAGTTTACATTCATCACAGCTATATGCATGTAAAGTTACAAAGACTTTCATAGTTTCAGCTCTGCTTGCAATGGTAGTTTCTTTTTTACATTTCTGTGTTTAAATTTACGTACCAACTTCCAGAACACAAAGAAAGGCAGACACCAAAAGGATTTCCCTGTGAATCATTCCTGCAGAAGGAGCATAATAAGCTCTTTGAGATACAAATCTGTCTTTATTTTCATGTGTTATATACCATGAAGCTACCAACAATAAATCCTAAGAGAGGAAAATAAGTAAACAGAGCAGTTGATTCCATCTCAGTTTTCCTGCATAGTTTTAGCAAAGAGAGAATCGTTGGATACAGAGTGGCAACATTTGAGGGAGAAATAACTACTACAAAGCAACGATAGAACAAATCAGAAGAAAAGCTTGATGCCACCCAGTTCCTTCACACTTCAGAGTGAAGGAGGCTGTAACTGCTCAGCAGCAATTTGGATGTAGAGCAGAGGCTGGTGGGCTGGTACAGAGTGACAGTCACTGGGATCTTTAATGACAAGCTGCCACATAAAACAGGACAATGCAAATTGATGAATCACACAGACTAACAAGGAAGTACTGAAGATGAGTAGCCCAACACCAAGTGTGAAAAATAATTGGCAAGATGAAAAGATATTCCCATGTACTGTGCATATGGGAAGGAGATGTTGAGTACAACTGTCTGGGTTTATGGCTTTCTATTGGAAGTACAACATCCTGGTAAGCAATCCTGGAAAACTGTCTGTGACATCTCACATGTTGTTTAAATTCTAATTCTAAGTCCAATTTCTGCACCTTCTAGAGCCCAAAAGTTTTAAGTAAAGAAGATACTCTGACTACAGTGAATTCTTTTCCATTGACATTTGGATCACAAGTTCTCAGGATTTCTAAGCATCCTCATTTTCACTGAATATAGCACCACAAAAATCCAGAGGCATTTTGAGGAATTTTCTTTTCTTCATCCAATTATAACCTCTAAACAAGTATCTTTGCGATTCACCAGCTTAGGTACCCTAGATAGGTTCTGAACATTATCAGACCAGATACACAGTCAGTGATATTATTAGACAAGCCCCATGCAAGCCTTTCACTGACCAAGCTATCTTTCCCAAAAAATAAAAATAAAAAAGTTGTCATGTCTTATAATACTGTCCCAAATTCCTATCTATCCAAACCACTGTCCCCGGCTGCTAATCACAGTTTTACACCTCAGAACCGCCATATCCTTCAGCTGCAGTTAAGAAGGTTACTCATCCCATGTGCTCTGTACACTAACAAATAATGAAGGAAACACTGTGCAGTCTCTTCCACTGAAGAAGGTGTCTGTACATTATGTGACAAACCAGGACTACATGATGCACTACCCCTAGATTTCTTTGCCTAAATGCTTAGGAATCTCAGCTAGATTCACTGCCATACTCTAATTAATTTGTACAACAATAAATCTGTCTTTTTAACAGTAGGGTGCAGCTTCAATAATAAACTCAATAAAATACTTAAAATAGCAGAAAACTGATTAATCAACCACTGCCAAAGCTACTCAGACCATAATACTCATGTAGGTCAAGACCTGTTATTTTTGTTTTTTGAAGTTAAAGGACAAAGACTGGTACATTTGCATTGTTCCTTTACCAGACAGCTCGGGGTTGCCTAGAACTGTGACATCCTACATTCATTTTGTCAGAAAGCACCACTTCTGGATGCTGATCTTTCTGGATATAGTCACTGGAAAGAGTGACAATGAGTAGTTTGGAAGATGTAAAAATGAAGAGCTGAAATGGTGGACTAGGTCAGGAAGATCATCAGTTCCTACAATGGCAGCACTTGTTCTTGACCAGAATGGGTCAGTAAAGGAGCTGCTTCCTTCCAGGTGGAGCTCTGGGTAGAGACTCATGTCCACAACAGAACTCAACAGCACAGCTCTCCCTTTGTTTTACGAACAAGTGAATTCTTAAAATGGGTTATTTACTAAAAAAGTTTTTAAAGCTCCAAATGGTGAAACTGTCTCCGTTTATGTGCTGTATTGAAGAAAGTCAGGCTTGGCACATGTTTCTCATTAACTGTGCTAAAGCAGCTCAGATTCCCTAGAAATTCCCAGATTCTCCTTTGCAATAGGGTAATCTAGAAGGCCCCTAATTTTAGCTCTTCAATCTGAAAGGGTAGCACATACATAAGTAGTGCTGAGTGAATGCTGCTGAAATGTCTATGATTATGTGGAATGCTAAAGAAAGTGGGCTTTCTTGGCATATACAACATCATTAAAATCTTCCAAATAATGTCTAAAAGCAAGGAAGACTTATAGATACTCATGTAATGCATTTCACATATGAAGCATTCACACTGCCACTTGACACACCTGTCAGTGCAGCCAAGTGACGCTGTGTAATCCAGGATCAACAACAGAAACTGCTGCAAAATGGTCACAGCTAAAAGTTGGCCCCTCTGCAACCCAGCGTGTTGTGTATGCCCAAAGCTTGGGCCAACATTAGCATGTTTGCAGGTTAACCCTGGAACCTGGATACCTACCATTTTTAAAATTTATTATTACTTCTCAACAGGGAGAAGTAGAACGGGCCAAAGACATGACATTGTTTATCTAGCACTCATTATAACAAAAGTGTTGTATGCTTCCATCTGACTTTCTCATTTTCAGGCACATTAAATCACTTTTTAACTGTTTGCTTGTCTTTTGAGAACAGCTTTCAAGATGAGGTAATTGAAGGAAACCTATCAATTTAATATATATTTTCAAGTTAATAATGTTGACATACTGTTCAAATAAACCTCCAATTTAGCACAATCTGTTTTTAGACAAGCCCTCCATTTTAACCTCCACATGGAAGGAAAACTGACTTCCTCATCTCACTTAATAGAGAACATATGTTCAAAGATAATACTGTGGGCTTGCTCTGAGAAGCTGTTCCTCCTCTGACAGAGATGCTGAGAGCTCACAGAGTAACACTGATCCATAAGGAATGGACAAGCTGCCATAAATCTCATGCACTGCAGAGATCACTTCAGAAGAAAAGACTGCTGATCCAAGAAACACACAAACACAAACAAAAGCACCTGGCAACAGGTGAAAAAGGAGCTGATACAGCCCCGGGAAGGCTCAGAACTAAAAGCCACCTCAATCCTAATTTTTTGGAGGGATCTGAGGGGTAGCAGTTAAGACACACAGAAAGGATGGAAAGAAGAAAGGGATCTCTACCACCACAAAGCTCAAGAAGCAGCTCTGGAAAAGAACTGCTTTAAATCTTTGCATCACAAATTCTCTGGAACAATTTGAGATGGAATTGCTACAGTAATATCAACAATCATTATCACTTATTTTATAAATGTTTATGTAGCTCAGATTTACTTTTATAACTTACAGAAAGGATGTAATTGTCACTTGCTTCTCCAAGTCTCAATTTTTCAATCTACAAAAAAAGGTCAATTCACCTGCCAAGGCCATTGTTCTTGATGCTGGAAAAGTCACTAATAAAACTCACGTTCCTTGAATCCCAGTCAATTCACTGATTCATCAGGCTGTGCCCATAAACAAGACAACACTTTATTTGCACGTAGAAACAAATTGAAACCACTTCATTCTATTGTGCTCAATGCCATGCCCTGAACAACTAAGGTGGGGGCCAAGTACGATCACTTACAGCCAGTAATAGAAGAAAAACAAAGATTCATCACCAGACATAATTAACATTTCCTTGCAGATTTCTTTGATCCTACAAAGCCATCAAACCTTTAAAGTTCATCCCCACCAAATCAAACAATGACAAGAATCACTGACCAATTTTTCAGTGTGATTTGGCACACGCCATATTAGAGCCACTTGCCTAAAACCAGAATGTATAAACTGTCCTAATAGGAAGAAAGAACAAAAATACATGGGTAGAAACTGGCCATGTGAGACATCTGAAAGCTACATTCTCTGTTCATTCTATGCAAATCACCATTCGACTCACAAAAACACATTCAGGAGATATATTTTAGATCAGAGGGATGCTACCCAGGAGGACACAACTAACATAGCCTAGACTATTCCCTCAAAGTCACCACTTAGAGGCAACATTATCGGTTCAGGATCGGTCCCTGTACCCCCAGCTGACAGCCAGCACCAACTGCAGAGGTTTCCCAAAGCCTGAACACCTGGAACAAGTAAGGGTGAACAGATCACGCCAGAGTCACAGGCTGACCAATGTAACATTCACTTACACATTCAGAAGGACAAAAATAAACAAAACAAACACACACACACATCACAAACAACAGATTGCTCACAAAGGTTTTGCAAATAAGCCTTTAACAGTGAAAAATGAAGCTATCCTTATATCTTGGAATTCCTGGGAGGAAACATACTCAATAGCTTGGTAATTTAGACATTTATGTAAGTTCAAAACTTTCTTGGCCCATGAATTCCAAGCCACTGGTTATTTGTTGCTGCTGTTGCCATGTATGTCCTAAATATTTATCAAGACACAAAGAAAAACATTTTGATCATTAGGGAACCCTCAGCATTGATGCCACACGAAAGGTACCACTTTAGATGCATTAACTTGTGTTTGAGACACAGACCTGAGCCAGAGCCTGAATTTCCTATAGTATTTATACACAATCGAGTATAAATACACAATTTATACATTGCTCGAGTACGGACTCGGTGCTCACTGCAGATCATGTCAAAGGGGGAAGCTTAACCTTATTATGCCAACCCCTGGCTCAGCAGTAACAAAAGCTGTCATCTGTATGAACCGTGCCTACTCAGACCAATTCCTCAGTCACATAAGTTTTGATGCTTCAAGTACCAGCATATGACACACACGCAATCCTGAGCTTCCTCTGCCATGAAACAGAGATTTGGAAATGAAGCAGGTGGAATACTTCACTCCGCATTCCTAGGTAAACATTGTATGCAAGTTTCTGAAAGGTGACAACCTAAAATGTACGTATTAGATCATAGAAATGAAAGCTTGATAGGAGCAGTTCACCAAAACAAAAGCTCATCTGTATATTCCAAAAGACATTCCCAGTTTTTAAAGTCTTATAATACTTTTATGTCATGCCACATTTTTTTCACAGTGTCCAGATTTCAGCCAGGACACATTTTATTTCTGCAGTAGCTAGGAGAGGGCATGGCCAGGACATAGAGGATATTCTGTAGCACCTCACATCATTGCTGGGAGAGGCGGGAAAAGGCTCTCTTCAGGAAGAAGGGATTCTGTCCAGTCGAGAAAGTGTGGCAGAGAGAGGCATCCAATATTTTCTATTTATGGGGGTTGGGATATCCCCATGTGAATCCTTTCTTTTCTTATACCTTTTGTTGTTAATATAGCTGTTGTTACTGTTCCTTTCTTATCTCATTGCTGTTTCCAGTAAACTTTTCTTATCACAACCCATGTTCTTTGCTTTATGTGCCTCCAACCAGAAGAGGAGGGGAGCAGCACGTGGTTTTTAGTGGGAGGACTAAACTGGAGAGTGCCATTCCTAAAACACGACACATGTGCATGCATATTACAAAGTAATTTGAAGCGTAAGGTGTTTTAGTCTGCCTTATTGCCTGGAAATCCTTGCAGATCAGTCTACAATGAGTTGTCTGGGCTTAAAACCAAAGCTTGGAATATCAGAGTGAAGAGGAGATTACTGTAGCATCAGAACATAGGCAGAATGAGTTACTGAAGAATGAATCTGTAAGCCCCAGCTGGTTTATCACAGATGTTTCTTCAAAAATACAAAATTATATACCATTAAGCCATAGACCAGAGTTCAACAAACATGAAATCCTGATAAATGCAGAAGTTAGAATAATTTTTAAATTTTTCATCAATGACACAAAAAAAAAAAATACAAGTCAGTTTGAAATGAAATTGCCATAAAGCACACCCTAGGTTCTTATAACTCAAAAGACAACTTGAAAGGTTTTTTATTTTTAACCATTTGGGAGAGATTTTTGTTTTAGCATAACTGTTTGCAGCCTGTCCCTATAAAATGGACCAGTCTGGCACCAGTAAATTTTACTCAGCAAAGGACAAACAGAAGTTAGAAGTAAAAAAGAAATTTAGCCAGCTTCAGCTGTCCCTGTATGCACACTGAAAAACTATTTACTCTATTGTTCTAGTTCTGAAGTAGTATTTTAAAGCTGTAGAGAATAAAGTCCTGGGCATTTAGCAACAAATGTTTAATGTGTGAGTTCTTGTCTACATTCTATCCCCGACAAAGTGAACAACAGAAAACACCGAGCAAGCTACAAGCAAACAATAATCTGTCTGCAGAAGCCACTATTTCCATTATCAGGAGGACTGAAAAGGTACCTTGCAGTCCTTTTTACCCACAGAGAGGTTCCAGGTCATTCTTATTGCCAGGGACAAAGTCTCCCAGCATCCAGGAAAGTCCTGTTCTAGAGCTTCGTGTCCTTAGCAGCTGGTCATACACTAAGTCCAGTAAGTTTCAGATCACTGTTCAAAACACTGCTTTAGAAAATGGTACCATGTAATTTCAGGGACTGAAAGAGTATTTTAGAGAGAACCAAGAGTACTGATGTTTCACAAAGCATTCTTTCCTCTGTCTTCTGTATGTTTGAATATAATCATAATTACTATGTGAAGTTTAAGTAAGTCAATAAATGAGACATTAAGAATGTTTCTTACTATTTATAGCAGTACAAACTGTGACATGTAAAGAAAAAAAGTCTTTGAAGATCTGGAGTCCAATGCTTACAGATACCACCTTTTGTATCTGGTACTTTAAATGTCAATTAAAATAATCCAGAAGAGAAATGGAATAAACATACAGCTGGTAGTCAGATCTAGGGGGGGGTTATAGTGCTAGTATAATATGGAGCAGCACATTTTCCAAATGCTGTTTGCATCTTAATATCATAAACTTTTAGCTGACCATTATGAAATACTCAAACACATAAAAGTTTGCAATACCCTTTTCAAAGCTGATTCATTACCACTATTAGGAATTATCCATATAGTTAATTCCAACATTTGCCAAAAACATTTTACAACATTTTCATTTTAAAAACTAACATCAGGACTCAATTATAAACTTTAGCGCAAGTGACCTTATCTCTTCTTATTGCACAATACCAAAATGGGCCTAATTCTCTCCCCTATCTGCACAGTCTCCCTTCTGCACTGTCTATTAAAGCCAAGCTGCTGGATCAGCCAGTTGCAGGCTCCTCTGATTTAGAGATCTAGGAAAAACTCACTTCCTTTTTGGAATGAGTCCCTCTTGCCTTTCTCATTTCAACAGTCTCGATGTAACCACAAGGTTATTCTCCACTCTCACACCAAGATTTGGCCCTTTCACATTTTGAGTCATACTGAGTAGTCCATTTGTCTTTAACAAGATTCCTCCTTGATTATCTCTTTGGAAGGCAATTGATCAATCAATACTAATGAGTTCATTTAGACAAAGGACCTATTATCCAAACGCATATATTCAAAATTGAATGTCACATGTACCTTTCAATTCTTAAATATTTTCAGTAAGGAATCTACAGAAGTGAATATCTTATTAGGTGCCAATAACTTCATTACAAAACATTAATCACCTTTATGGCTTCTTCTTACTAGTGCCTGAAGTGAAACTGATTTGAAATATGGACAGAGGAATTAGAGAAGACTGACTTCCTACAGCTTTAGCTCTCTCACTGGATTCTCCCATGTCCACAAAAGCACTGAACTGACAGAAGCAATCAGGGCAATTCATACCATTGCTGCCACCTACAGATTATCTGGTAACAGATAAGGGCTGAGCTGGCACTCATTTTCCTAATGAGAGCACTGATAGATAGCTGGGAAGGAGAGATGGTTTGTATTTTCATGAAGATCATGGAAATCAAGTAGCTTAAAGATTGATCTCCATCATCAGCTTTGGCTGAAATTGAATGAAAGAAATTAAATAATGCAATGAAAGAATGGCTTCAAAAGTTATTAGGGGAGGGACAAGCACCAAGAAACTACACTCAATCTCATTTCCTAAAGAAACAAGGCTTATAATGTTTATTTTATTACCATATACACACCTTTCAAACAGGTTAGATCGCTATAAAATCATACTGCAACATTTTTCAGATTTTATTTTTGTTAGGAGAAACTGAGAACCAAGTCAAATAAGTATGACCTAGTAACTCGAGGAACCTTACCAGGCCGTATTCAGAAAAAACAGCAAACTGTTGGATTCCTCACTCAGAGAGGTTTAATTCCCCTCAATAACATTAGAATCAAGTACCAAATGTGATATCCTCTTTCATTTAGAACTCTTATACCTTAACACTTGTTTTCCTCCTTTTAAGCATTTCCATGGTATTCCTCCGAGCCAGGCAGCTTTCAGTAAAGCTTTCTGGCAGCAGTGTCCAGTGTCTCCAGGCATTACTCGGAGCCAGACCATCCCATACCCTGAAGCACATGGCCAATGAGTCTCAGAGAGCCTTTTCACCAAGTTTCTCCTCCATTATTTTGAAGTGTGTGACCAGACCTGTTTTAGCACATTGATGAGGACTTCTTGGGAAGTCTGACATTTACTGAGCTCCTGGTGTGCTGAGATTTCAGTTAGTTTATTTCCCTTTCTTCTGCTGACAGCGGCTGATCTGGCTAACCGGCTTCAGAATCTCTGCTAAACTTTACTGAGTTCTGACCTGAAGGAGCTACTTCATGTCTTTGCCATTAAAGGAAGCTTCAGCAGTCTAGGATTCCAATTTTGTACTGCTACTGACTGTACTGCAGCCATTTGTTAGTGATATATTTAATGAGGTCAGCATAACTCAGCATAATATACTCCTAAATATATTTAGTATTGATTTCCTCCTCTTTCCTAGCAAAGTAGTGTTGGACAGACTGCCAAAATATTAATTCGTTTTCCAGGCATTTTTCTCTTCCTTAGATTGATTCCAACAGTTAAGATTTAGAAAATTTAATCTATCATCTCCAAAAATGTACTCTACATCCAGGTGTCCTACTGTTTCTGCCTGCTGGTATCCTTTTCTTCACACTAGAAAGCTGGGCTCTGAGCTCCTGACAGCTATTTTCTTCAGCATTAAATTCTCCGTTCAGCATTTGCTTTTCCTTTCAGGTGTTGCCAGTGAAGATTCTACTTCTCCTCAGCAGCAGGCCAAATCAGTCCTCATCCAACTAAGCTTAAAATGGACATTTTAAGCTCAGAACTGCTTTCCTCAAATACTCACAGAAGTGTTTTTCCCAGGAAATCTTATCATTAATTTCATAGTTTTTGGCTAAAACATGTCAGCTAGCATCTGTTCACAAGCCTGCATGACACACTCCCTATTTTATACAGATGGCATTACATTCTTTTTATCAGCCTTTGTATAAGATAACACATTTTCAGCCAGCTTCAACAAAACATTGAAGTAGGTAAATTGACCAATGTATTTCAGCATCTGCCAGACACAACAGCAGCTAGCTGGGAAGAATCATCAAAACATCCTGATCCACAGGTATCCCTTACAAGCCAGCTTAAGGTTTGCTAAGTTTTCCGTAAGACTGCATTAAACAGTACCATAGAAAATCCCCCCTAAAACCCCAAACAACAAACCAGTCCACAAGTACACCTTCTTTCTTTCATCCCACAGTAGAACTCCAAAATGGAAAAAGGATCATTTGGAAACAGCAATACTAGTGTGCAGAGTTTTCTTTAAATATAATCACAAACATTATTTATTTATGAGTACTGAAGAAAAAAATCCAAGAATTCAGGAACCCCAGAGGATACCAAACCAACAGTAATTTCAGTTTTGATGCTCTCCTTGCATGTAATGTTTTCTGTACCATTTGGTATGTTAACATCAAACATAAATTAGAAATACAGTCAGTGCAATCAAATCAGCTTTCTGAAACATTCCCTTTCACTTTCTCAAATATACATCACTAATTGCATGCTAATTTCTGTACTTTTAATATAAACTAGGAATATTCTCTCCTTGTTTACTAATTCTAGTGTATTTAATTAGCTGCACTGATAGATGTTTGCCTCCATAGGATCTATTCTTAATGAGAATGGAAAAAGCTTCCAAAGCTCTGTGATAAGTTGTTCTGAAAGCACACTCTGCTTTTCCCAAATATCTCTTCCCAGCCTCTTTTAACTGCCCTCTCCTTCCATCTTGTAGCTTACTCTTAAAAATCTCTAAACTGGTCTAGCAAAAAAGCACAGTCTAATATTTCACAGGTGCACTCGTGCTCTTGAGGGTAAATGTATCACCCTGTCATCACCATGGTCAACACATTCCTCATAATCACATTATCAGCTGCTTGTGTTGTTCCTGTCCTTATGGAGTGGTTGGGAATGCACATAACTGCCATGTGAAAGACTTCCAGGTGCAAGGTTATAGCTTTGCATCTGTTTTTTCTTCTCATGAGAGGTTTTCTTCCCCCCAGTCTTTATAGTATTTCCATGTGGCCTTATTATGTTATCACCAGCACATGAAATATACATGGTCTTTAAAAGAAGAGGAAATATTATGCAGAGTGAAAGCAATGCTGGATTACAAGATTAAGGTGATTTTCCCAGGGTCTCATTAATAGAAACACTTTAAATAAATTATTCCAGTCTTATCCTTCACTATGATTACACTACCCAGCATTCTCAGCTATCCTTCATTGTCTTTTAACTTCCAGTTATGTATCTCTAAACCTTCTTTTACCTCAAACCCAAGAGCTATCTTTCTTACAAAACATCCATGTGAAAGGCAACTATCACTTAGACAACTCCATATGTGAATTGCCAAATAATTTCAACAACACTTCCAATTTTCAGTTTAATTTTAAGGGGAAAAATATCATCCCTTCAGGACCTTAGTGGCAGTTGAGTCCACATCTGGACTTTGCATCCTTATAAGAAGTGGGAAACAAAAGCTCTTCTACACCTGAATCCAAGTCTCAAAGTTGATGAGAGTGAACCACCCCAAAGCACACTACCAGCAGCAGATTCTGGATTAGATATTTTAGATTACAAATCAATAAGGGAGAATGACACTGCATGTACAGATGCCATACTCAGTTAAATCTGTTTTTACATGAAGGGCAGTTGTCACAGAAGGCTGATGCTGCGGAGCAGAAAGGCCTTGCAAACTGAAGGCCTTGTTGCCCTTGTAAAATCCTTGCTCACTTCTGCTACTTGGGCTAACCAGAGAGCATTCTGGGAATGACTCAGCTAAACTAGAGATGAAAAACAAGTTCCATAACTGGAAAACAATTGTTAGACCAATAAGTGCTCACACTGTGGGGTTAGTGATTGGTTACACCTGAAGCATGTTCCTGTCGTGGTTTATGGTGGTTGGTTGAACACATTTGTTGTGCCTCACAAGTATGTAAACTCATAACAATGTAACAGTTTAAGAACCCTGGATTTTTACAATAAAAGGTCTTCGCTTATCACCATCTTGTGAAGTCCATGCCCTACAACCCCTGCTGGCTACAGCTGAAATCTTGAAGTTTTTAAAAGAGGGAAAAACCCTGATTCTAAATTAAGAGAAACGCATTTTATTTTCAAGCCCTATGCAATTCACTTGTTGCAAATGAAAGAGATTTTTGTTTCATCTTAACTTATTTTTAAAGGGTTCCTTCTCATCCATTTCATTAGCACCTCAAGAGCATTAGCTGCAGGTTTGCATGGCTGAACGCAGAAATGCAAATTTCATGATAAATCATTAGGCTTTTTAACTGAGCTTTCATAGAACATCACAGTCTGGCTCTTCACTTGTCCCACCTATAACAGTTTGTTTAATGCAATTCTCTCCATTCTTCACTGTGTGAGGTAGATGAGTACAAGCACACTGGCCTTCTTTAACTTCTCCAAATATCTTCATTTTCCAGAATTCATTCACATATTGAAGTTGAAAGGTGAAGATTCTGAAATTATCACATTAGCAGGCCAGAACTTCTGCTATGTATCACAAAAAGTAATCAATTTCTTTTTATAAGTCAGTGTATACTTGAATTCTCTCCAGTGAATATAGTAAACTTCCCTAAATTTATTTGTAGATAACAATCCTTGCATCTCTTGTCACTCAACTAAACAGCACACGCAGTTTTAATAGCTGTTGTTATAAAACACGACTCGGTTTAGAATTAAATTATGCCAAAATTGAAGTCCAGAAGATTTATACTCTGCCAGATTGCATACAATACTCTTGTTACAACTAACATACAAGCCAAGATCCAATGAATATATTCTTATAAAATGGTTTGAAATTCTGTAACATTAACCCTGCTTTGGATTTCAGACTCTGTTACTGCTCCCCAACATGTAGCT
The DNA here is from genome assembly GCA_013397935.1 of Dasyornis broadbenti. Taxonomy (NCBI): domain Eukaryota; kingdom Metazoa; phylum Chordata; class Aves; order Passeriformes; family Dasyornithidae; genus Dasyornis; species Dasyornis broadbenti. Next base: position 2,089,842 of record VZRN01004506.1, on the reverse strand, counting down.
TGCTGTTACAATATCAACTGTGCTGCTTTCTGAGTAGAATATATGGTGACATTTTCTCTGCTATTTAGAGGAGACCTTGTAGGAAGCCATGGACACAAAGGAGAAGCTGAAAAGAGATGCTCAGGGAGGCCTACTTTCTACCAGGGGTGATAGAGCTTGATCAATACACAGTATCATTGAAGAAGCTATTTTTACATATGAAAAACAGTAGGATAGAATAGTATCTAAAAACCCCTACAATCATTTAAAGGCAACAATTTAAGTTTTTATACTTTGAATATTTAACTACAAAGGAATTTTGAAGATTCCTCAATATCAAAGTCATTTGAAAATAAAAGTGACTACATTCTTAGATGAAATATTTTTTAACAAAACTTCCTCATTTAGTTGAAAATTAAGAAAAATGTGAAATAAAAGTACTGTAAATTTAGGAAGAATATGTTCCATGTATAAGAGGAATATTACAATAAAATAGTTGAACATACACATGCAAAATTGAAACTTCCTTCAGAAGGGACTTCTGAACATTTTTACCAAGCATGAGTAACTCATTATTAAAAACCACTTTCTATCTTCTATGGATTCAAGCCACTAGAAAACACCTTCTTGTAATATGTTTAGAAACTAAATCTTTTGGAAAATAATTTTGTTCATTTTGCCTACATTTCACCCTCAGTGTAACCCTACTGAGATCTAATAAGAAGCACAGTAGCACCTAGGTATAAATACTAGTTTAGCTCTGCTTTCTAAAGAGGCCAACCATGTAACATTGCTTTGTTAACAAGAATAATCTTACTTTCACACATAAAATAATTTACCATCATCTGAAAAAAAAAAAAAAAGACCTCATATGGCAACATTTTGCATTAAACTGTTCTACACTGATTTTCAACTTGTTCAGGAAGACTCTTACCTCTGTAACACATCCTTTCAAGACCCCATTGAATAGATCAGGGATTCTGAAAAAAAACCAACTGAAAACCAAGCCTATCCTCTAGAAAATATTAAACAAAGCCAGACACTGCACTAGACAGAGTGGAAGGGGACAAATTCTCTAAAGGGTGGCATAGGCAGCTATTCTCCCTGGTGGAAGGTTTGAACTGGGTTACGAGCTTGCTTTAGGAGCATGAGCTTTTGAGACGTTAAAATTCAGCAAATCAAAATATCCATTGCATACTTTGATCTAGTCCTCATGGAGAGCAGGGTCTGGAGGTACTCAAGCCCTTTCTGGGTTGAAATAAGGGGTTTGAGAACACAATCCAGTGCTGTGTTTCTGTACCTATACTTGCACTATGATCTTTTTATGGAAACTCTTCTGCTATCAGGGTCTCCTATTCCATTATCTGTTGCCCCAGATAACAGAAACTAATATGCCTAGTTAATTCTGTGAGGGCTCACATTTCATTTGTCATCCCAGTGACCTTAATAAAACTGGTTGAATAAACCAGTGGTGGTTTATTCACCAAGGGTGGTTGAGAAAAAGTAGCACTTAAATTTATTTCCATCCAGTCTTGACCATAACTTTTTAAGGTTAATTGCAGTAAAGTTTTCCTGCCATGGGTAAAGTTAACTATTTGCTCAGTTATACTCTTTAAAATTTATTTCCGATACATACCACTGTATTTGCTAACACAAATCACATGGCTCATATACACCAGAGACAGAAGTGGGATAGGGACTAGAACATTCCCAAATAACTAAGAATGCCCATTCTAGATCCCTAGTGAGATACTTTAGTAGACAGTGGGAAAACTCTTATTGTTGCTGATAATGAGGTAATTACACTGTCACTAACAAAAGAAAATACCTTCAGGACTGTAAGTTTGTTATCTGCAATCCTTTTTGCCATGGAAGTTCTATAGTCTTGGAAGAAATAAAAACTAGTTGTCACTGATAAGGTTCTTGCCCTATCATGTGAAAAACAGAAAATGTTAGTAACTGCAAATATTAGATTAATATTAGCAGAATTATTTCATACTGTGCTTGTCATTGTCAGTAAATAGCATTTCTATCAATAATTTAAATTTATCATAAACTGGCATAAATTCATAATCTCACGGGTGTGTAGCCCATTACAATTCAGTGAATAATGGATAATTTACAGAAGCATCTAAAACTACATTCTCGACATAGGAAAGCTGTAAAAATCGTGCCAGGATCCCTATGACAATGAAGAATGCACAATGAAAGCTCCTCCATATTGCACTGGGAAGAAATACCTCAAGATTTTGTGGGGTCCTACAAGACCCAGAAATGGTTCAGACCTCCAAATATACAATATCCCCTAATGGCAGACAACAGCAGCAACCAATCTCTGATGCTATGGCCCAGGAGTTCAAGCCAAGACCTTGAAGAAATCACAAAGTTTCTTTCATCCATGACACAATGCAAAGGGCAAAATAACAGTGTATTTTCTGGCCATTTTTTTCTCAGCAGAGAGGAAAATTAATGCTTTGAGGGAAACTATCTCCTGAGGACATAAGCATTCTTCTTTTGTTTTTGGACTAATTTTATAGTTGTAAGAAAATAAAATCTTATTCTTTTAAGAGTTTATATGGATTTCTTACCTGCTAAATATTTGAATTATGATGATTTCTTTCTGATTTTAAACTCATTTCCATTATGTAGGATATTAAGAAATAAAATTTCTCATGGCTTTAAATTGGAAATTCATATACTCGTATAGAGCCATATTACTCTGTATTACATTGAGTATTACTTAGTATCAGGTTTTCATATGCAAACCCAGAGTGTTGAACTGCAATGAAAAACTGTGAAAGCTTGGATTTTTACTACCAATCCAAGGAAAACTGGAGTAAAAATGGGAGATATAAATAGCAAAAGAATGGATGGATGGATAGATGATGGATAGCAGGATATTCAGACAGATAGACAGAAACCAGTATTTTGTTTTTCTTTTGAAGATTGCTAATTGTTCAGCACTGTACAGAAGAAAAGGAGTAGAAAAAATGTGCTGAATTACAGGAATGGTTTGGGGATTTTTTTAATGAATATAACAGTGACAGTAAATGGGATGTACTAGCAACGATAAGCTTGGCAGAAACTGTACTTTAAGGAATAATTTGAATTAAGGTAGATTGCTAATTTCCTTATAAAAGTTGAGAGACCTTCAGAAATATGATGCACATGGGCTTTAACAGCATTCCCTGATGCTGATTAATGTTTGAAATTGATCAACGTAGCTCAACATAATTATCATCAAGAGGTCAACGTAAATAGGACTTCAATAATGCCACCAAGAAAATTGCAAAAAGTTTGGATTGATTAATTCCTTCACAAGGGAAATGGAAGGTTAAAAGGTAGATAAGGTAGATGGTTAAAAAGAGAGTACTCAGTATTTGAAACACTGAAAGTTTCTTGCCCATCCTGATCACACAACAGCTGTCAGTCACCAGGTCACGAATTGTCTGATGTTACTTCTTTGGAATTTGTCAGTCCTCTGCACTGATTCACCATTTTCCTTTTCATAAGAGAGTATAGATTTCTTAACATAACTATTTATTTTTAAATAATTATATAAATGAATTCTCAGTAATTATAAGGCCTTCTTTTTACTTTCCTCAGAAATTCCTCAAACTACCAAGCTCCATATTTCTAATGAGGGGATGATTTCTAGATAAAATCAAAGGAAATCCTTTCCTTACATTCTACAAAGAAGTGATTGACAGCTCAACAAAGTATATTAAAATACTGTCCTTGGATAACTGTTTTTGACCTGGCAGCTATAGTTTTCACAGTTCAGCAAGCAAACATCCACTTGTTGCAAAACAGTCTTATAGCAAATAGCTTTCACAAAGCAAAATACCATTGTATGCTATCTGTAAATCTAAATTGTAAATCTAAGTTATTAATCTCAGCCTATCCTGTGCTTAAGCACTTCAGCCAAAAGAAAATATGGCCTTTGGTATATCTGTTTGTTTCAGAAATCTGTATTTCTTAACTGCAAATGTTTTACCCTGTCTCCCAAGTTTATATGCTTAGTTGTAATATTCTGGGCCAATGCAAGAAAATAGGTTAGTCACCAAGAAAAGAATCTCAGTGTAGAACATCCAATTCTGGAAGTTATGATTAATACAAAAAGACACTCACAACCAAAAGGAACAGAAAATTAGCTGCTCCATCTTTTAAGAAAATCTTTTTCTACTAAGATTTTATACATTACTGAAGAGATTGTTGGGAAGGATTCATTGTTGGTCTTTTGGAAGCAGAGAAATTCTTTTTCTCTAGCTTCCTTTTAAAATTATTATTACAAAATTTCCTATCTACCAATTACAGGAGCTCAATATGTTTAGCTGAGATTGAGGGTAATTTCAATATAATTTTAAGTAGCTACCTGAGAGGAAAATCTCTCATAAAAGTTAGAAAGGGTTTTGCACTAATCATTGGGAATGGACATTTATCTTCTTAATCATAAGTCTTTTATGTGGGTTACAAAAGAAGTAGCAGATTCCTTCTCCTTGGCATAATTCAGGAAGTTCAAGGTCTGCTGTTAGAATCAAACAAAACTTAATGCTGAAAACTACCAATATGTCTAAAATGCTGCATGTTTCAGGCAGTCCATTAAAGATGTTGACAGCTATTATCCAACAGTGAAAGTAATAGACTTACAATTAGCTATGCATTCCAGACTTCGGACTGCAAAAGAAAAATTGAAGACATTTTAATGGAAAAAGCTTTTCCTGAAAATTTAAAAAATCCCATCTAATTTCCCAAACCGTTAGGTGTCTGAAACCCACTTGACAGATCTTCACTTTTCAATGCCCCACACTAAATAGGATGATATACATGCTAACTCTATTGAAGTTTGTGTAAACATATGAGAGGAAGACTACTCTTTTCATGAGCAAATTAACTCCAGCAATGCAGAGTTCCAAGTATCCGACACGAGAATGTTGACACTTGGATGTGATTAACCACAAACACAGTCACACTGCAAGAGTGAGGGGAAAAAACAGGGGAAGCACTCACAAAATCCATCCATGGTTCTCTCACAAACTCTCTGTCAGAGACAGCAAGATTTCAAGACAAGAAGGGAGTTCTAAATCCACTGCTCTTTTCTGAGTGCTCTGAGACCTATGTAAAACGTGGAAGATCCGCTCTAGAGATCAGGGCCATCAGTAGTGGACTCTGTACCTCCAATCAGTCACTAAGATGTGGGGTTTTGTGGGCATGGTAAGAAAACTAACTCCATTTTAAGCTGTTTTATATTTTTTTGTAACAGAGACAACACCGAGTGTTGTAAAAGTGTGGTAAAATTAGCCGTGATGGAGAAGTAGATGAAATTGTATTCCTTAGAAATTGATATCTGGCATTCTTATTGAAATAAGCCATGACACCTGTAAATATAAACTACTTATACTAGTGGGAAAATGATGCCCTTAATGTTTGGAATAAGTCATGTTTTATTCTCATGACTTACAAGTCATACATACAGGCAAGCAGACAGATTCTGACATTGTATCTGAGAGTAAATCTGTAGCGTTTCTCAAAGTTAGGATGAACTTCAATGGTGAGATCTCCATGGGAATACACAATGCCAAAGCTCTAATCCCCCAAAGCCCTGAAGTACATGCTCAAAATCAAATATGAGTTTTGCACAGTGGAATAAATTTATAAATGTGCTTACATTTAGGTGAGTGCTTCAGTGCATGGTTGATTATAGGCCTAGATATTTTAGCTTATTGAGGATGCTTTTTTATTTCAGCATATCATTAATAACTTTATCTGAACAGATTTTTTTATACTTTTCTATATGTGGATTATGCTTAGATAGACAGATAGACACACACGTAGATAGGGATTTTCCCTGTCTTAACTATGACAGATCCATGAAACACTGTCCTGTCAAGCTCTATTCTAAACTAATTTCTCCTGACTACCAAAAAATATTAATGATGTAGAAGATGTTTCAAGAGCAAAGCATGTGTTAAAACTCTATATAGAAAATATCAGAAAATTGTCATCTTTCAATTAAAAATAATGAAATACTAATCTGTAGGGAAAATGTCAAGATTTAGTGTCTCAAAGAGTATGCATTAATGAAAGCAAAACTACCTAACAGGAATTGTTGAGCAATCACACATAAAAATGACCTGCCTAAACAATTTGGTAATTATTGCAGAAAGCACCATTAAAATGGAAATCTGTAAAAATAATCTGTCTGAAGCATTTCACTGAATCTGCATATTTACAGTCTCTTAATTACCTTTGAATAACACATTTAATTTGCACCTAGAAATGGTATGTGTTTATCAACAAATATAAGTTAATTATTTTTATTGCACTTCCCATATTAGCTACACAGAAAAACCAGAAAATCACCGTAGAAAATATATGTGGTTGCATTAATTTCATTGTACTTGTTAACACGTGTAGGCTAGTTTCTCCACTGATACAAACTGGGATAGTTCACTAATTTCAATTTATGCAGTTTTTTGCCAGCTGAGCAGCTAGCCTTTTTGCTTTGTTTAGTTTCAATAACCACATGGAGGCAATTCGAAAATGCAGATAGGAGACTTCTTAGAGAAATTATTAACATTGCATTATAATATAGTTGTGTTTTTAAGCTGAACTGTAAAATCAAGCATGAAAATTCAGATTTTTGGAGTTAACTCACTTTGGACTATTTCTTTAACATAGAATCCCCTTTCACCTGAGGCATTCAGAAATCTCCTTCATATTCCCAAGTGTTTCCTACAAACTCTGCTGTCACAGCACATGTGAAGTAACAGCTAACGTCTGGATAGTACCATGGCTTCATTTTCCTAACAAGATACAAATTCTTGGATAAAGTAGAAAAGCTCAAAACTATTCTCAATAGCGTGGGAGGAACTAATAACTCAAGGAATATGACATTTTTAGTAAGCACCATAGCCTAAGTTTCCTCAGAAACCAGCTTTAATAATTTGGTAGTACATTGCTCTGAAGGGATTAATATTATTTACTTATAAGCATGGCTCGAAGCAGGACTGCTAATACATCCTGTACTCTTTCATCAGCTCTGCATCTGATTTGGGCTACACATAATTCAGAAGAATCATCACAGAGTGATTTCCCAACTATCTATGTGCCTCCAAGCACAGGCAAGGGAAAACTCTACCATGCATAAAAAAACGGCCTTTAATATCACAGTACACCTTTTGAGATGCTTCCCTAAACTAATCCAGGAAAGCAGACGAGCAATTCTGTCTGTTTGTTCAGGAAAATATTGCAAATTCTACACTGTCATGTATAAGAGGATCAAACTGAGGCCATCACCAGTGTTAATCATTGCTCTCCATATAGATTTTACTTTGCATTCTCCATGTTTTGTTAAATATTTGATAATAGTCCTGACTGCTCACTGTTGGTAGTCAGAGGATGGCAGGCTTTTAAGAAAATGGCATAGCTGTAACACTTCAAAACAGTGCATTAAGATAGAAATAATATATTCAAAGGTGTTCTTAATGTGTCATTGATGAAGCTAATCTTATTTAAGTTATAATAATTTCAAAAATGCCTTATAGAAACACCTAATTTTAAAGGTACATCAGCATCAAACTCTTACAGAATCTAAGATGCAGTTATCAAACATCTACAGCTATGACAACTGAGTAGAAGCAATATTTCTTCCTATTTTTTATTTGTTTAATTTTTGTTTGACTATCAGAAGGATTCATGCCTACTGGAGTTCAACAACATGTTTAAGAATCCCACTTTTAGGCTTTTTAAGACTTAGGATAGGTGACTGATCTCCGTTTGTCATAGTGGGAATTCAGGAAGGAACTTTATGTTTAAGTGACATAAGAAAAAATAAGAATACATCTTGTCCAGTGAAGTGTGTTTGGCACTTTACGCAACATCATAAGCACAAAATCTGAACATGTGTATGCTATACCAGCACCAAAATAAGCCTCAAACCTGTCTGTGATAGTGCAAGAATTCAGCCCCTTTTCCAATAAAACAAGTCTTCCCTCAAGCAAGATTTTCACTTGAACAACAAGCTAACTACATGAAAGAAAGAAAGGGGCTGCAGACAGCAGTAAAGCTTGCATTCAGGATAAGTACAGGAATACATGCAGATATTAGGAGATATCAAAATGCTCCCTTATCCAAAAGGGAGGAGAAGAAAGTTCTCTTTGTGTGAATAACTATCTCAAGCATTGGGTGAAGTAAGTAGCTGGTCTCAGCCAAGGACAAGGGAATCAGCTGTGGCTGATCAGCAATCTCACATTTACATCACCCCCAATATACTTCAGAAAGTCACTCAGATGATTAACTACTTTGGGTCTGCTGCTGATCATAAAAACGTTTTCCTTGACACCTCATAAGCTCGATAAATATGGTTTAGATTACAAATTTCTGGGATTTTCCATATTAGAGAGCCAGAAACGAAAGAGATACTGTCATACTGTCAGGTCAAAAATAACGGCTGGTGGCAACTGCTGCCTCTATGTATTTAGGCTGCAGACACACCCCTGCAAACTGACACTGGAGTAAGTACTTTTTGAAAAAGAGGATGGCTGCTGCCTGAGCACACCAGTAACAAAGGTCAGAACACTTCCTAATGTTACAAATAAATAGATCAATACATGATTATCATCACACCAAAACACTGTGTTATTGCACAATATGTGGAAAACGGGAAAAGGCATGGGAAAATAGCATCTGAGGCCTCCAGGTTTAGTACAGCCATTAATATACCTAGTTCTATTTCATCAGTGAAACATTTTGAGATGCACACAAGGGTGAAAATACTTGGTTTGGCTGGAGTCAATATGAGAGTGTCATAGCACCAAAAGGTTAAGATCCTGCTCTTCTTCCCTGCCTTTCATTCCCAGCCACAGAATGGATCTTTAAGCCAGGTCATTTCAGTGATCCAGTTTACAGTGCTTCCTAAATAATACTACACTGGCAGATCTGAGGAGGTAGGCAATTTAAACACAGGACACATGGAAACAAGCCATTGAGGGAAGGAGACAGAGTTTCCCAAGCTGGCATTCCTGGAGAAACCACTGTCTGGCAAGCCTACAAATTTAGCACACGTGTATTTTCAGAAAGCACCGAGTTTAGTTACTTCACTGGCAGCATACCTTGGTGCTCATTAATTACCTGTTTTTGCAAAACAAACTTTACTAATGACTCTTCTTTCTCTTTTCTGAGCCAATGTAACATCATTCTGATATCTGGAGTGGCTGTCTTGCTTCCTTCATTCACTCCCTTCTTATACCACTTACAGCACTCGTGTGAGCCCTATGAGAGGTTCTTCAGCTCCCTCTAAATCACAGAGAACAAGTCACTTTTTTTGCTGGGTTAGTTTTCTCAGGTTTAGTGAGTGGAACTAGATTATAGTGGGATCAAACATACACAATCAGCAAAAAGGAAGCAAACAGGAATATGTGACCAGGAGAAAGGGGAAATTGAGTTGACCTTTTCAGCAGTGGCAAACCACTAAACCAATTCAACATCAGAACAAGAACAAAGCTGTCCTCTGACTGGAGATAATAACCAATGGCTGGATTACTGTTGGCTGCGATATTTGCCCAAACAGCTAAATTTAACAGTTTTTCAAATAAACTCTTGTCACCTTCTGTATTTTCTGGGTATAAAGGGTATAAGTGAAAAGAACTGCAGTTCTCAGTAAGATAAGCCCATCTTCTTGGCAATGAAAGCAATAATCTGCACTATGATAGGCAGTAGCAGTGGAGAATATCACTGGTGTCTTTCATAACACTGATAGCAATAGATGAGGAGATACAGCTAAGAATGTGCTTTTTTGGCTAAGATCAACACAGAAGATTTTCTCAGAGGGAGCAGTTCCTCTCCCAGCCCCACTGCCCCCTCACTGAACTGCTTCTCACCCAAACTGCCTCCTAGGACACACAAACTTCCCCCTGCATCAAATGGGTAGTGTCTCAGTGCTCTTCTTGTCTTTTCCTTGGGAAAAGCAGCACTACTCCTGGCCAGAGGCAGAGAGGGTGAACACCTCCATTAGAGGCAGAAAACCACAGGGGTAACATAGACCCAACCCTGTGAGGAGGCCAAAGGGACAGGAAACAGAGAAAAGGCCATAGAGGCACAGTTATGTTCAGAGCCGAACTGTACAGGCTGGGATAGAGAACAGCAAAATTGAGTGCCACAGATACAATCTTGGCACCGCAAGAACTAGCAACTGTATCGTGTACATTTAGAACTGAACTATTACCATGTATCACCATATGCTGAAACCACCCACTGCTAATAGCAAGGATCCTTCAGATGCTGTTTTCAAGCATGAGAAAGGGGTCCATAATTGGCTGGGCTCTGTCTGAAGGTTGTGGGAGGATAATGGCCACAGGAAAAAAATTCAGAGCTATTGCCATCTTAACACCTGTACATTTACTTCCATTACAGTGTGACTCCTCTGGGCATAAAGAATCAACCCATTTGAATGGTGCCCTGCAGATACTTTTCTAAATATAAGATGATTTTACATGAGCTGTATCCTGGGTTTTTCTTAAGTAGAAGGATCAAGCAAGTCTTAGTCTTTTTTAATTTTGTTATGGATCCAGACTGATGCCAATTAAGCCACAAGCATACATGTGTGATGTTGGTGGTACAGAAACGTGCCATTTGAGACTATAGCAAGAGCCAGCAGCCCAGAATGCCAGTGTCAAACAAGTATTTTTCAGACCTATTAAAATATTTAATTCATGTAGTCTTGTGTAATTCTAGAAAATCCAAATGCAGCCACAAAAGGAATTATTTTCTAAGGACATCATCTTATTGGGTGTATTTGAAGCAAAGAGGCTGTTGAGCCCTCGGGAATGAGCACTAGATAGCTCTGAGGGCTCCAGGCACTCAGCAGTGGAGGGAGTGCTGCCACCTCTTGGTCATTTCCTCAAAAAAATCCTTATCCCCACTTTTTAAAACCTCATCAGTGCATAACATTGTTTCTTTTTCCATAAAATCCTTTTGTCTTGGAAATTCTCTCTCCCTTCTTTTAACTTAGAGATATCTGGGTACTGGATATTTAATATCCTTTGCTGTATTTGATTATTAGGCCATTTTTCTTTTTTAACAATGCTAAGAAGATTTTTTCTTTGATTAATTTGAAATAAAAGCATTATTGCAGTTTTATTCAGACTCCCAAATACACTGATATTTGTAACTGCAATCTTTAGATACTGCTATCCTGGAGAGTTATTAAATATGTCCTTCTTTAAAATAGATGTCACAAATAATAATAACAACCAATAACCCCCTTCTGAACCACAAGACTGGAAACCAATATCCTCAGAAACTGACAACTTTCAGTGTGGTACAAAAAGCCACCAACATCCATTCATTCCAGCAGATATTTAACACAGGGGATTGATTTTCTCCTGTGAAAAAGACCCACATCTTGCATTTTTTTTGAAGTCAACAGGAACTCTGAATGAAAAGTCCCAAAAGGTTGAAACTTTCCAGATCACATTTGTTACTTCTCTGTATGAATTACTGAATGTCATTTAACTTCCTATTCACATGTAAGATTTAGCCACAGCCCACGTTCTAGGGAGAAAAGGAAAAATGCCAGTTCTGAAAATTTCCAAAGGTCCTACTCTCTGGCAATAGGAATTGAAAGAGAGCAGATGATAGCCAGCCCTGTCAGGCAACAGGAGAGTAAACGAGCATATTTACTTTTATCAGTTTAAAGCTGTACACTTTAAGTCATAAAGCACTCAAAGTGACCACTCACTTCTCTTTGCTGGGGTTACAACCTTCTCAGTAGGACCTGTTGCAATAGGACAAGGACTAATTAAGGATTTTACACTAAAAGAGGGTAGATTCAGACTAGGTTTAAGGAAGAAATTTTTCATGATGAGCATGATAAAACAGTGCCACAGGCTTCTCAGAGAAGTGGTGGATGTCCCATCCCTGGAAACATTCAAGGTCAGGTTGGATGGAGCTCTGAGCAACCCGATATAGCTGAAGATGTCCCTGCTGTTGGACTAGATGACCTTTAAAGGTCTCCTACAAACCAAATCATTCTACAATAACACTTTTGTGGAAAGGTGGGGAAACTGGGGATTTTCAGACAGGTTAAGAAGCAGACTTGAGTTCCTTCAATAACTGCTTTCTCCTCTATTTCCCTAATGATCTTACATCCCTCCAGTCAGAAAGAGAATGTTCATGTGAGAATTCCCCAGGGTACAAACTATATTTTTAGTTTAGTGATAAAATTTTTTGCAAAATTGTTCTTTTTTCTCAGAGGGTAAAAGGCCAGGGATTACTTTGACTGCTGCACTGGACCCTTATGGTTACATTTTCAAAGCTATACTTGTGTTGGCAACACAAATCCTGTTATTGTTACAGGATTAGTGTGCATAACTTTCCAAATGCAGCTTTGAAAGTGGAGCCAAGGAATATTATTTGTGTGTACTTTCTGGAATTAATGTAGGCTCTGATTATTGGCCAGTTGTTCAACAGCACTGTTACATATGCATCTTTTCATGTCCTATCTTTAAACACTCATTCAAATTTGTCTGAATTTCTTCATCAGTTGGACATTTATTTAAAAAAGGAATGATAAAACATCAGTTTCAACCTACCTCTTCCTTTGCCACAGATAAATACAATTTGTCTTGACTCTGCTAACACTATTTCTTGGCTTTTTCTTTTTTTTAATGTCTCTTAGGAATAAAGGAAAGAATGAAAAAAATAATAACATAATCTTTTTTTTTTTAATTTCATTTCACTAGAAACTTCAAGCCTGTGCTGCAGTGACGGAATCAATATGGTGCTGACATTGCCAATTCCCCACTTCCTTGAGTCTGATGTAACTTTTTCTACCATTCTGAACTAAAACAGGTTTTGTATATTATTACATTATACAATTGCCTCAGGTGAGAACTAGTTTTCTCCTTCTGTTATTGTGCAGCACCTATTGCAACCATAGTAGTAATTTTGAACTATAAATGCTTAAAATTTTTCCTAGGCTGGTATTATCAACTTTTAAAAGAGAATGGGCCTTTTAACCATTGTTGTAACCGCTAAAATCATTAATAATGGTCTTGACGTGGAAATAGAGGAAAAGAATTTGTCTTATAACAGAGAGAACATCTAGTTTCTGTAGGTGGAGCACACTGAGGCAGGACATGCACTGCCTCTCCAGCACTACCACATCTCAAGCAGCTCCAGACATGCCTTGTGACGTATCACCAGGCTCCTGGCACAGTTTGAGAAAGTCTGCATAAGCAGACATAAGCAGGCATTTTCAGGTTCCTAATTTTAGCCTTAAGTGCCTTATTTTGCATGTGTCATACTAGAGGCTTATATACTTATGCTGATTCGGTTTTTATTCCTGACATATTCCCTGACATTCTTTTTTCCCGTTTATACAATAAAGTAGGAAGTTGGATGCAGTTGGTGTCCTGTGCATCAGCAGGGTTAGAGGGTCTCATTAGGAGAGTAATTGTCACCTGTGGTGAATCCTTCCTCGGAATTGCCCACTAGGTGGTAGAAATCTCTTTCTCCTAACAATTTTGGAAGTTCTAGGAAGGCTAATCAACCAACACAGGCACTGGACTTGAAGTGCCTTGAATGAGGCTGTATGAAAAGTACCCAAGTTAGAAGATAACACCACCCCTGCATGGATCAAACAGCAATATCTTTTAAATAAAAGAAGGTCAATTATGGTAGTTGTCTTCTCTGCTGTTGTCATGCTGACATCTAATACAGAGCTGACATGCAGTCAGTATAAAAAAAACATTTATCCCATGAACCACATTTCAACTATTTCAGGACTAAATCTTTCACTGACCTTTGCTTTCATCTTCATCTTTTGTAAAAATTTTCTAGGATTTAAGTATAATCCAACTCGAAAGAAGAGAGATTATTTCTTCAGTAAGTAACGATAATTTCTCTTGTGTTGGTGTGGTATAAATACAGACAGCATTCAAAAGTCTTACAGCCACTTGTGTAATAAAGTTCATTTTCAGTGTGATTTAACATCAAATAGTTTTAAAGAACCCATTTATAAAATTTGAATTTCAAATGCTTATTTCACTGTCGAAAATCTTGCACTATGTTCAGACAACTGAACTATAAATCTTCCTAATTTTTAAACTGCACTGGCCAAAGAACTATATCATTCATTAGATAAGGATAGTGACTACTTCATTTAAAATTAATCGTAGTAGATGACAGGCTGCGGAGGGAATATCTGCTGGTGAGATGTGAGCCAGAAATACAGTTACCTAAAGGAAATAGTATTGAGGGGTAGTAGATATTAAATAGGGAAAATGCCTGCATGGTGATGACTGTTGAAGGAGGCCATTCAGAGCTTTGACACAAGCAATATTTCTTACATGGTCTTGACTGCAAGCCAAGACTTTATACACAGGTATTTATATATGTATGTATGTATGTATGTATGTATGTATGTATAAAAAATGCACAGTCTATCCTGGTATATAATTTAAAACATAAATTAAAAATCCTTACATATATAAGTCCAACAGTTGTGGGCCACTTACTATGAGAGTCCACTGTTATATGTTACAGGGAACAATATTATTTATAATACTATATTATTTATTTTATTATTTTACAATATTTTTGTATAAATACCTTTGGTCTTGTGATGTATAGAAAACTGATGGCGTAAATCAGGATCTTATCTCTCATTTGGCAAGAAGCAGACTTTTCTAAAGGTTTTAATCCTCTGAGGACAAAGTTCGGTTCCAATTTTTGCACAAGCCTGTTGCACACAATATTAAAAAAAAATCAATGTGAATGTTCACATTAATAGATTTTAGGCATATTCATAAAATTAGAAGAACTATGGCCTTAGTATATACATGGGTAGAAGTAGTTTTACAACAAAGTCAAGAAGACTGGTCTGTAATGACTAAACATATCGGGCAGTCAAAGGCCTACCTGCACATGATTTAATTTCACTAAAAGCAACTTCTAAAAGCAACTAGAGGGAGTTGGAGAAGGGCAAAGGACAATATACTTCTGTAGAGCAAAAAGTGAAGGCTTTAGACTTCTTAAAGTAAAAACCTGAAGGGTTTTTTTTCATTAAAAAACAAAACAACAGAAAAACCCAACCAAAACCAAAGAAAAAACAAAACAAAAAGCCAAAAACTAAAACCAACCAACCAAACAAAAAAATTATTTAGTACAAAGCCATACAGGATCAAATATGGGATAATGAGAGCTACTTCTACCATACTAGCCTAAAATGACTTGAGTAGTATGACATGTTCTTCTAGTGCATGGCTAAGGCAGGAAAAAAAAGGTGAGATCAAATTCAGCCTGGAAACAAGAAGAAAATACTTTCAGTTACATTTTGCTCTTGTCCAGAAGAGTTCTGTTGGCATTCAGCACGCATCCACAAATTTTAAGATATGGGGTACCTCCCATCAGTTGCTCGGATGCATTTGAGCCCAGAATGCAGCAATAAGGTCAAGAGAAGTTTAGAATTTATTACAGAGAAAAGATTGCTGCTGTGGGACATCTCTGGCATCAAGCCCTGAGAGCAGCCCCCTGTAACTGCTGGTCTACACAACCTCCATTGTTCTCTCAGGTTTCACAGCTGCAAAGGTTGCTTCCTCTTCCAGAAGGCAAGAAGCTCTCATCCTGCCCTCCTCCCTGCAGAGCTGCACAGCAGCTCCACGACAGGAAGGATTTTGCTCTTTGTGTCTCATTTTGGGGAGGGAGGGATGCCGACCTTGCTTGTATCGCCCTGTCCCTGAACCAATTAACTTGGCCTGAATAGCCCAGTGGGTCTCAGGTGGCCGGGGCTTGATAAGGCATTTCCTCTCCCTGTGCTGCTCTGGATAAAAGTTGCTTGAAGGACACACCTTCTAAATTATATAGCCTTTATTTATTTATTTATTTATTCAAAAAACAACTTCTGCATTATAGATAAGAGTCTGAAGACAGGCCAAGAACATATGAATAGAATATTTTAAAGTCTTGTTTAACTGACTGCATTTCTCAGAGACATCCTTGTTAGCTCTTAAGAGAAACCTTCACCTAACAGTTACCTTTCATAGAGGGTAAACATGTTTCCCAAACTCTTTAGTAACTTGATCCGTTTCTACACTGGAATTCCCCCGTGTCCCCCAGCAGGAATCACCCACAATACCCAGCTGATGACAGTCTGGAAGACAGAATATTTGTGGCATAAGGAAACCACAATTCGAACAAATCTCTGGAGTTTCAAAAGGAATCTATCCATGCTTAAGCTTGGAGCTGTAAGGCTGGTGTCCTGACACCCTGCTATGGTGTAGTGCCATCTCGTGGACTACAGCAGGTCCTGGCAGAGAGTAGAGGAGACAAGGAAGATGGAAAAGAAGATAGAGACAGAGCAGGTGTTTCAGAAACCAAACCCTGTTTCATCTCCTCTGCTCCTGATGTAGTAGAGCATTCAAAGCAACCTGTAGGCATCTGATTATATAAAATTACCTTGCATACATTTATCCTTGAGTGCCTTCGTGGTCTTTTCAAGCAACATGGATGTGAAATTGCGGTGTGACCACTCCAGAAAGCTCAGACATAACACATGTGAAGAGTGGGCCCAAAACTTGAAGCTAATCATGAGTAATTCTAAATAACAAAGGCAGTAAAAAAAAACCCTCTAAAATAAAGGAGATCTAAGAGGTTGATATAGTCCTTCCATGTAATTACTATTGTCTCTTACTATTTGTGAACAATTGTTCATATTTAATGCAGTTAAAAATAATTAACTTACCCACAAAATAGTTATGTAAACTAGGCACCAGAAGAACCTACGTTTTTGGTTGTTTTTTTTTTTTTTACTTCACAGATTTGGTGGCCTGAGAAAGACAATGTCATTGGTTTATTTCTGCTGAAGTGATTTCCATATGACCATATTCTGATCCAATGGGAAGTGAAACAACTTTGAATTAATGATTTAAAATCACAGACTTTCATTGGAAATGGAGTCTGTCATGCTTCTGAATTCCCACTCTGGTTGTGCACAGACATTATTTTGTCAGTATAGTAACTTTTAATTATTATACTTCCCAAAATAAATGCATCACTCATCAGCAACTACTAAAACAGCAACAAGTCTGAATCGAACATTTCATAATAAAGTAATAAAAATACTATCCAGATTAAGAACTACCTTGTTTTCTCAGGTAGATGCCAATCTCCTTCACTGCTGTGTTTAATTTTTTTTTTTTTTTCTGACATGACTTGAAACTCTTTTGTTAAAGGAAATGTATCTGCCTTGATTAGATGAGGATTTGGCAGCAAACTCTGCAATACTACAGTCTGTCATATCACATGACACCGGGACTTAAAATTTTCACATTCCTTTAGTTACACATTGTAGCAGAGCTCTGCACAACTTCTCACACCTGAATTTTTAAAAAGCCTTGTGTTTGCTTTCTGCCTGATGCTGAACGAGCGAAAAACTGGTACTTTATTGTGTTGGAAAAACTCAGTTGTTTTTAGACTAGAAAAAGATTAACCTGGTTGACTTCCATCACAGATGTATGTGTTACAATAAAATTCACTTTCCTGAGAGCTGCCTGCAGTCCCCATAAAATGCAGGAAATTCAGACATTGATACCAGCAAACTTAACAGACTGAGACCTAGGCTACCAGTAAAAAGGAGAGGATCTGATAATATCTGCCGCGCCAGAGGCAGTTAGGGGCCGATCCTTATTCAGGATTCTCAGCTACTGGCTCTCCTCTAGAACAGTTCTCTATGTCCCATCAGCCTCTCCTCATGAAAAATAAGACACAAAATCCAGTGTCTCCCAATTTCCAATACTTAGTAACTTTATAGGGGTAAGTGCTTGTTTGAATTCCTCCTCTGGATAAACTGAAGCCTAGATTTTTGCTCTTCCATGGTTTACGTGAGTTTACCTGTTTTTCAGGATATACCATCAATGTTTTCTCCTCTCCCTTTGGCTCCAAATAGAGAACAAGACATTCAAATCCTCAGCTCTAGGAAAAATCTCTGACTACTGTGTTTTGGGGAGACACAGAAAGATTTGACACTTATTGTTCCTATTGCTCTTTTGCATTGATGGATCTAGACCCAGTTGCCACTAAAAAAAAACAAAACCACACAAACAAAACAAACAAACCAAAAAAACCCCCACCCATAAATCCACAGGCCTTCATGTAGTATTTCCCAGATTCCTGAACCTACCAATACAGTATCATTTCAAGCTGGTTTCGTGAACATTCTTTATAAATAAATTAAGTTATTTAATTTCTGACAAAAATACAGACTTGAGAAGGTTGTTTTCTAAGAATGGAAAGATTGGCTTGTCAGAGTCAGAAAGATTTTGAAATGCTAATCCACTCTTGGAACATATAGCTGACACTGACAGAATGTTTTATGATGTGATCTCTCACACCTACTTCCAGCTAAGATTAATAAAGTCCTCACCTCCCCTTTGGCCTCCAGATCTTATTCCAGCAGGAAATCACACCTTAAAGTAACTGATCCTGCCAGATACTTCATCAGTTTTCACTAAGAGGGAAAGTGGCAAGCATTTTCCATCATAGATCTTCCCAAATGCATTGAAGGGAAAGAGGAAAAAAATTAGATGTGTTCATCTACACCTATGAGTATCTTCTATTGTTATAATAAGTATCCTTTATCTTTAGACAATACACATGTAATAAGTTGGTCTACTCTGAAATTTTCAGGGGTTTCTTTTTGTACGCTTATTCTTGTATTACTGCAGCCAAATAACTTCAATTATTTCATTAAGACCTACTTTTTAAAATATCATCCTGATATATATGATTAAATACTTTACACAGACAAATTTCTGGGCATTATTGCTCTGTGCAGGACAATGCACAATGCATTTCTCTGAAAAGTACCTAATTCCAGAAATATTAACATAATTAATATGTGGTTTTTAAAAACAATCTAGCGGAGGGAAAAAAAGCCCAAATGGAGAAAGACTTTACCAGAGACGAGCAGAAGTGGTTGAGGGCTCTCTTCTCATCAGGCTAGACCCAGTGATAGGACTGTATTCAATGCCATGTGGGACTGCCAATTTCAAGCACGACATGACAATGCAGTCATGTGTTCAATCAAGTTTTTGCATTATCTAGAAAGCGATATCAAATCTGTATTTTGTAGGCTTTTTTCCTTTTTCAACCGGTAACATTGCCTGGATATCACACATTTATTGTTCTGTACTGTGAGTAATTATTCTAGATTTCTAAGGAGAAAGGACTGGTAGTTTTGTCTTCAAGGTTGCTCCAAGAAAACACCTGCATTTAGAATAAGGAATTTTATAGGGCTACGAGATATTGTCCAGGGTGCAAGTGGAAATATTAAGAGTTATATCCCATCCGTGACTGAAATTAATGTATTTTAAATTTCGGCTTCACTTTTGCACATATGGAATATGTTAAATATAATTCTCAATGCCTGTAGACTTCCTTAGAGCCTGAGATAAATTTACTGTCAGAAGAAGGAGCTCTGTAGTCTCACAGAAGTCATTACTTTTAGTCTTATTCCACGTTTTAGCCTCAAATCTAGTGAGCATTTTTGCTGCCACCACAGAGGATCTGAGATGAAGAAAGCATCTCAAATTGTAATCCCATAACCTCTAAGTCACCTCCATGCACACCTGGAAATCACAGCTGAGCTATAGTGCCCTGGATTTTTGCCACACCATCATATTTTAGGAATAATATTACAAAATATTTTCTAGTTTTATAGAAGTTTACAAAGGATAGGAAAGGATGGTGGTGCAGAATAATCACATCCTCCTCATGATAGTTGTCCTTAGGTAATTTTTCAGATTTGAGATAAGAACACATCGTGAGATTTTGATTGATTATTGGGTTGTTTAAAATAAATATTTGCAGATAAGACACAATTTTGCAATGCCACAAAGGTAATTCTGCCTGGGATTCTTCACTGTTTCATAGATTCTCCCCACACTGAAACGTCAGACGTCTTGACAGGCTTTTGATCCAAGCAGACATTAGGTTTTGGTCTAGACTTTCAACCTCTGAAACAAATGATGCTGTTTACATGCTTAAAGCTCCTTCAGACCAGCTGTAGGAAATATACGATGTCCTTCAATATGATCACAACTAATTTCTTAGGATTGCTATGAGACACAATGTGAAAAATAGATATTTCTATAGAAATAAAGTTACTATTTGCTCTGACTGAATGTAAGCCTGATAGCTTTGGCTCATACACAGGATATGCTGTTATTTTGTCTTTTTCATTCAGACCACAACTCTTCCTGCTCTGACTCAGAAGCAAATACAGTTGGGCACTGTCACACTGATTCTGCCTACAGGTTTCATAGTAATCTGCAGTGCAATTTGCAAACTATACCATTTTTTTATTACTGAAGCCTATGGATAATTCTTCAGGAACAATTTGGTTCAGTTTCTTTTTCTCTGAATGTCACTGACTGAGATTATTCCTCCTTGGTTACCACTGATTTTACAGAAATCTTAGATTCTTAGTCTTTAAAATTATTTTCTGTTGCATTGCCATGAAAATAGATTATCCTGTTATTCCTTAGTATATAATATGTACTTATTATCTTCCTAACTTGCCTGCTTAAATCTGTAGTGTACTAACTTTTTTTCTGGTTTGATATTTCAGATTTTCAATACCAATAGTATTTTAAAGTCCAAGATTGTACTTTGTAATATCCAATTACAACAGCCTTACAGCCAGGAAATGAGGTACTTCATATTTAATAGGTTCAGAATTCCTGTTTGAGCTGCATCCATGAAACACAACTGTATGCACGTGTCTGTGGCCATGACAGAACAAGACATTCTGTGAATTTTTAGTTATCACTTTAGTGTCTAAGTTGTCTATTAAATACCATTGGCTTCTTCTTGCTCTTTATAAAGGAGCCTTGCTTCAAAGCACATAGAAAAACAGCAAAACCAAGCAGGACACTAAATTCATCTCAGGGTTCTGCTGACATCAGAAACCACTCAATCTTTGCTCAAGAGACTCTTCGTGTATTTATAACCCTGTGATTTACAGTTTCTTTCCATTTACTCTCTACACAGGTGACCTACCAAATGTAAGCACAACAGTCAATATGCATCTCTTATATGCTGACAGTGAGCTGCCTGATGTTAGTACCCACACTCCAATCAGGCTTGAAAATATCCTGGACAAAAACATTTATTGTGGAGCAAAAATTAGAGGAGCTGCCTTCTAAATCCATAAAAACAAAACTATTGGAAAGCAAGCCTGGCAAGATACAAGTAACTTAAGAGTTCAAAGATGAGAACATTTGGGTTTCGTACAAACAGTGCAGGTTTTCTTAAGTAATTTATTTCCCTTACTTACATAAAAATGGAATGATTTTCTAATCTTATCCATAGAAGAATCCATTATTATTCATGTTGAATAAAATACTATTTTTAAATGGGTTTGACAGAACAGTTTCTCTTTACACTTCTTCAGAAGTAAGCTGGGGCTTACAGCAGTAAAAAATCAAATGGCACTGGACCTTTTTTTGGAATTTGTTAGGAATAAGATTTTTCTAGATTGTACACTATATTAAAATACTGCTTAGCTAAAATAATCCCACTGCCATTTTATTGCAGTCAGCCCTTCTGCTTCAAAGCTAGCTTAGTTCCTTTGTTTTCTGCTTGTACACTCTTTGAAAGACACAAAGTTGCCCACAAAAAAGACTACCAAAGGGTACCCAAAAGTCCTCCAGCTTTGTTAGGAGACTGATTCAAGGGAAGGCCAGGAGCCTACACCACCAGCTGCAGGACCATACAGGAGCAAGCCTCCAAACTGAAACAATTAAGAACCGGTTTATGACTCATCTGTGTTATGCTGTCTCTTCAGTCTGTTCTTCATTCATAAACAGATGGATTGTAAATATTCATGAAACAAATTTTTCAAAACTAACTTCTAACCTCATAACCAAACAGTAACTGGACAAACCTCTGTGAAAGTATAATTGAAACAGATCTTTGGATTTAAGTGTAAGGAACATGGAACATAACATCATAAACCCTTTCTAAATAGACTTTTAAAAATTATTTTAGAATTTGAAAGACTCAGGTTTGCAATGACATTTGACAATCCTTACTAAATTGGCCTCTATTGTGCACAGGAGAAGATTTAAAAGATTAGGAGTGTTTGGTTTAGAACATTATGAAAGAAAATCTGACCTAAGAAATATAAATGTCATTATTTCACTTTTATTCATATGGCAAGAATGATTGGAAAACCATAATTATGACAGACTAACACATGCCTGTAAGGTTTGTGCTGATCTGTAAATTCTATTCTGTGACCATTATTTTGTCTGAAGAGCTTCTAATTTTGTTTATTCTTTCCTTCTGCATTTTTCCACTTTGAAGTAAATACACACAGAATGGTGAAGTCTTTCCATTCAGCGAGAACATATTCATGAGAAGCATGCCAAAACTGGAAATGCTAATCATTAATTTGTGTTCACTCTACAAAAACAGGCTGCCCGCAAGCCCAGAAAAATGCTACTCCTTGTTTGCAGTTGTGAAAGGGCAAAGTTGAGGCAGGCAATGGATCTCATGACTTCTGGAACTGCTGGAGACATTTGAAAGAGAAACTAGAACAGCACAGATTTTCCATACTGATGTCTCAGCTAAGGTCAGGATTAAGGGTGTACTATAAAACCCGCTAAACTGTAAGAAAAACACATGGCTTTTGTAAATATTTTTTTTTGTGAACTCTCATAGAAAGTGTTTGGTAGGCAGGTGTTTTCTTTACCTAAAAAACTATGGCTGATTTGAAAATTATTTTCTAAATCTGTAAATTCCACAGTTTGACTTGTAACCTCCCCACTGAAGGGGTTTATTGATCAGAACATGGTAAAATGGAGGGCCCTGCATTAACAGAAGAATACTGCAGCATTAATATTGCTCAGACCAAAAGAATGGAAGTTGTCAGAGTCAAAAAATGGGCTCTACTATGGCCTTGAGAAAAACTACACCACCTTTTGAGCTCTTTTCCCACCTCCCGTAAAGAGCTCGAATCAAATCAGAAATACATTGTGTTTATTCCTTGTTTTCTGGCTCATGAATAATAACAAATCACTAGGGGAAAATAGTTCCCCATATATTTAATGGAACAAATAAAACCAAAACAATATGCTGGACAACTGTGGAAAGATTTGTAGCTGTTGTAATGTACTAAGAAGCAGAGTCTTTTCGGTTCTGCTAAATGAGATAATCATAACGAACAATAAAATCCCAACAGTGGCAAATGCAAATAAAATAAAATAACCAACTGATCCTCTGGTTGCACTCAGAAGGAAGGACAGGACAAAAGCAATGTTATAATGACCGCATTTGAGGACTGATCAAGCATACAGTATTAAACACCCAGCTCTAAGGAAACCTGTGTTATGCTCCAACTAGAAATATGCTGAGAGTCACAGCTGATAGGGAAAGTTAGGAGCTCCTTCTGTGGTTCTATGTTACTCAGCTCTTTACCCTTATAGAGGAAAGTGAATCCATAAGGTATCAGCCAACTATGTCAAGTAAGAACCATGCAAAAACTGCTAGAGTGGGGTCCAGAGATTAGCTGAATGCTTTCTGCGTTCATTTTCTGCAGACACCTTATTTTAACTTGAACTCCTACGGAGCACAAACATAGGACTCTATTTTCAGGTCTGGGAAATACTTAGGTTACCAAATAAGGTATGAATTTATGGTGCCTCTAGTTCAAAACAAACAAAAAATAAATCCAGACCTGAAAGCAGAGTTTCTGCAGCAGAAAAGACTGAGTTGCATTATATCCACAAAACATTGACATTCTCTATTTCTATAATAATCACTGCAGCAAGAAAGAATTGTGATATTCTAACTTTAAACGCTATTACTAAAACCAGACATCTTGGTGAAGAGAAACTGCTAGAGTTTACAACCACAACAACTTCAGTAGTGGCAATTTTAGACCAAAAATAATGAAGATCTGAAATGTGCAAAACCCTGGAAAGGATTATAAAGGCAACTGTTGTACCACAGCATGCAAGAGTTATTAGACAGTTATTTTGACATGACAAAGTATCTTAGAGACACTTCTGAACCTTTCTAGGGTAAAATTTATTTATGTAGATAGAAAAAATAAAGCATCTAATTTTTTTTTTTTTTAAAGCTAGATTTAGGCTGGTATTACAAAAGTCATTCTCTATTTATGCCTCCCCCGCCTATGCACGAACTGAAGCAGGGCACCCCTAGGCAAATTATAGGCTATCATGTAATTGTACGCTGTATCATAATGTATTCACTCTAGAAGGCAAAATTAAAGATACATTTACTTTCATGGGAAGAAAAAAGCCAGTAATGATGGTGAACATTTTAGAAGCCTGTATTTGCTAAGAACAGAGAATTAAAGGGCTTTTATCAAATGGACTTTTTCTAACTGCTACAAGTATTCCATTGATATTCTCCACACTTACAAGCCCAACAGTGGTAGCAATAATGGAAGTGATGTTAGAATTAGGGTTCAAGGTACTGAGGCTCAAATTGCTGTCATCATCACGGGGAAATGCTACAACTAATCACAGATTCTCAAACAATCAGCTGGCCTGATTTAGTCTGATGACCGATCAAGATTCCATAAGCAGGACTTTCTGGAAATAGTTTCTTTATGAATTCTTAATGTGACTTCTGGAACACACTGTTCAGATCTCGTCCTCTTTACATTCAGATTTTTAATTACTTTTTGTAGTATCTTATGCCACTTGACAAAAAACATACCTAATAATCAGAAGGTGTAACTTCATAGAGGTTTGTTTCAGTATAAACCCGAGCATGAGATCTAAAAGGACAACCCAAAAGAGGTAGCATTCACAATGTCCTCAGTTGTCTCAGGTTCGCAATGAAAATAAGCTAAAACTTTTCACTCAGCAGATTTTCTGTTCCTTGTTCTAGTAGGTAATTAATTTAAATACTAATAAATAATCATATTTTTTAATCTTGTTCCTATTGCTGGAATAACAAATCAACTCCCAGTATAATTCAAAGGGTACTTTACAGGTATGTATCTACTTATCAGCAAAGGCCGTGAGTATTCTGACTGTACATTTCAGTTCATATTTACTTCCAATAATGGCATTAACTACACTAGTTAATAAAGTAAATTGTACAAAATTGGAATTTATCCTTGAAAATATGCAATGCCCATGTGCAGCCACTGGATGGACTTATGGAACCAGTGAAACCTCTTGGCTGTAGACAAGATGCACAATTAAGTGAGCAACTGCCAAGGAATTTCCCTTCTGGACAGAAGGAACTTTTTGTAAAAAAGGGTTTGAGCCTAAAAAACAACGTACAAGCAGCAATTTTAGTTTCTCCTCATCAACTGAGTACTTGTTTTTCAATACAGTTAGTTTAAGAACAACTGATCCAGAGCGATAAGAAAATTACTTTGTAGAACATACAGGTCAGCTCCAAATGGGATTAATGGCATTAAAGTTTTAGGGTAAAAGCACTAAAAATTGTACTGAAAATAAACCAGGGGTTTCTTGATGGTTCAGTTTGCAAACAGAAGCAGATCATAGCTATTTAAAATTCTGCTTAATTTTTAAAACTTACGCTACTTTAAAAGGCTCATATTCTTTAAGAGTAAGATATAACAGTATTTGCTTAAGCTCCCTTACCATTTTCTGGAATAGGAACCTACTACTCCACATAGTAAATGTAAAACAAGTCCTGCATTAAGATGCATGGTCATCCGTGAATATAAAACCTTTACTTCCTTTTTGACGACATACGTAGCTGCTAAAATTACTCCTGAGTATTTTGTGAGTATTATATTTAACTATATTACAATTAATTTAATGTACTTTTTTAGACAAGTTACCATTTCAGTGCATCTAATTTTGATAAAATACAAAAATGATAAAAATATGTGATTCCATACATTGTGTTCTTCTGTTGTGTAGACAAGAGTGGTAGAAAGGGATCAGTTGTAGCAGGAAAATTCAGTAAATTCTCTAAGGAAGCAAATAGTGTTGCTGTGGAGAGAACTAAGTGAAGCTGGGGAATGAAAGTATAGATGTATAAGCTCAGGAGAATGAAGATCTATTGCATAAATCTCCTCATACCTGCAGTTCTCAATCTGTGGGCAGTGACAATGACAAGCGTGGCCCCTTCACTCCCCCTCTGCAGATACACTCAGTTATAGAATCTAAAAGGCGATCATGTGCTTTTGTCATTTTGTCTGTCTGCCCTCACCCTACTCTGTCCCAAACTATTTAGAATGGCACCAGTCCTAACTCGGCATGCCTGGATTTCTTTGGTCTTTGTTTTGTGAAGGTCATATGCAGAGTCTGTGTAGTGAGTGAATGTCCTCTGACTATTTAATTGCATGGGATAGTCTTACTGGGTACCTGTTATAGCCAGGATTGAATGGGAGACAGTGAGAAAAAGGCACCGGCAAGGAAGGCTGGGTCAGGTTCACTGCTTCTGTCTATTGCTTTCAGTTCTCTGCTGGAACAAAGCATGAAAGGAGACTGCAGACATTTGTCAACTAACAACCTCTTCCCAGCCTAATTCACTTCTTAACTGTGTGTAACAGCAACTCTGTGGATAATAAAACACCTGCAGAAAAAATCACTCTGTATCTTACTTATTTTGCTGCTTTCTACTATATTCTTTAAGTTCCTGTTATTTTTTAGGAAAGCAAACAAAGCCACTCACAGGGCCCAAAGAAACTAATGGAGCAGCCACATCTAAAGATATGCGTGCACTTTAACACTATTCTAAGTCAGGAGCTGATATCCATGAATTTATTGCCTACAACTGATCACACAAATGGAACAGGATGGAATGACATCTCTTACACTTACAATAATCATGGTGCCCAGCACCGGACACAAAATGCATGCAGTGTGTCTGGCATGCCAGGACTCCTCAATGCCATATGCTGTCCTGACCTCAGATGGGGGAATACCATCTGGCATAAAAGCCCCACAGTTGGCACTGCAGACTGGGCTCCTCTCTCTCCCACCCCATTTCTCACCCTACCCCTCTTGACAATTACAGAAACAACAATCTTGCAGAAATGAAGTCAGGCTACAAGAATACTGAATGACTGAGTCAGAGAACTAGGAATGGGGCTGGAAATTCCAGAGCTGCCTGATACATATCATTGCCTAAAAGCAAAATTGTGACAAATCAAGTTCTTCTGTAGCACTCACTAGGTAATAAGATCCCTTCCCTGTTCTCCCTACTACATACAGTGTCATGTCACAGGTGTGCACTTCCCTGCTAAAATCTTCCCAGAAAGTATCATAGTTCAGCCAGGAATGCTTTCCCCTGCAAAGCCCCTGAGCATAACTTGCTATTCTTGGCTTGTTCTGACCTCCTTTAATTTCTTGACCTTGTTCTGGAACTAGGTGTTGGTCCTCTTTTAATCACACTAGACCAACCAAGCAGCAATCTTCCCATACCAGTGTTGATTTGGAAAGCCTTTGCTAAGCTCCTGCACTGGGAATCTTTCACCGTACAGAGATTAGGTCACAGACTTCCTTCCAGGGAAGGTGGTACCAGGAGCTGCCAGCTCCAAGCTAGGACAGTAAAATGGGTGGGGCAGCATTCGAATATGACACAGGGCGATGCAGACAGAGCCTGTGGAATTACTGGGACCACTAATCTAACCACCTACATAAGCAAATCAAGTGAATCATCTGCCTTACTGGTCTATCAAGCCCCTGGCACACACATGATACTGGGTATATAATGGGGGACTGGCTCACATGAATTAGATTTTTTAAGTGCTTCTAAATTACATGTTACAGTTCAAGTTGCTTAGAGACACAAGCTCAGTTTGGGAGTGGTCATCCTTCAGACAGAAAATCTAACCAATTTCTTATTCTGCATGAACCACTGAAAACCAAACTGCTTATTCCCATTAATAGAATATTTGTCTAAAATTCTAAGAACCAAAGAATTGCAGAATAATCTCATTATTCTACTGCTATGACAATTTTTTCAACCTACACTTGTCAGGAAATGTGAAGTAAATATCTGTACCTATAATGTTGCTTTGAAGTAGACCTGTGTCACGCAATTAATTGCTAGATTCACAAATGACAAAGCTGATTCAAAGCTCTGAATCTTTTTACTCACAGATTGTTTGGTAAATTGGTTTATTTGCGTTGGATGCACCACTAAAATCGTTCAAATTAGTAACAAATCAGTTCCTGTTACTGTACACCCAAAAGTGTAACAGCAAATCTGTCCTATTATAGCCAAATGACAAATATCAGGAAAACTGTTGCCAGGTTTTTCTGTGTTGAGGCCTGTGGATTCCCACCTGTTCTGTGCAATGCCACTGCGTATATTAAATCACAGCACAGGCTAAGCACAGCTTGGAACACTGCAAGTGTGGACGACATATGACATTCAATATGAATTCCCTTCACTTAATTAACATCGTGTACTTTCTTTGACACACACACACCAAAAACAAAAGACAACTTAGCAGCATATTTTAAAATTTAGAGATTTGGCTTTGATTTCTTTTTGGGCATTCATGCATGCCATTCTGAGGAAGTAACAACATAATAGAACTCACAGTGCTCAACCTCGACATTTGCAATGTCTAAACCTCATGCCAAATTATTTTTTGCATATCCAAAGTGCTTACATACACTCATGCTGATAGGTGTTCCTTATCTCCTGACATTTCAGATTAGCTTTTTAAAGGCATAAAGACTACCAGGACATGTTTCCATGTGTTTTGTAACACATTTCTACTCAGTTCAGCCTTTAATTTCTGGTACCCCACACACATAGCCTTTTCTCATTGAAAGCAAATTCCCATATAAATGTGAAGGAAGAAGGAATTTGAAAGGAAAAATAGCAATTTGCAACTCCTGAAAAACAGATGAAAAAGTTGATAAGTCTTCTATCCTGGAGAACAGCTGCTTTTATTTATGCATAATCAAATTCCAAAGCCAGAAGTTGGTAAGAACAGATTTCTCTCCCCACTAGTAAACGTGTTTTCAGAGGTGACCAACTGAGTTCATAGGCATGCACACCGAAGCAGGTCCTGGGTAACCGTACACTTATTTTGCTGGTCTTCACTGACTCCTTGTCCTATGTCCCAGCTATCCATGCCTGACTTTGATCCTCACTGCTTTACAATGAGGTATGTCTTTTAGTGAATTGGTTTTTTATTTAAACTTATGAAAATGAGATACGAAAGTGTGTTACACAGCGTATTTCCCCTTAAAAATGCGAGTTCCACAGTGCTTGCTAATGTGCAGATTGCATGTTGTAAATCCACGCTCATTAGCCAGCCAATCCAACCCTAATCAGGGAATGGATTCCTTGGAAAGGAGTGGGCAGGTCAACACAGGGTATTAATTTCGTGTACCAATATACATTGGTATGTACCAATAAGTATTCTAATTTCATGGACCAGTTTGCATTTCCTTTTCCACCATTCAGAGCCTCTGGATGAGCTCAGAGCTAATGATGACTCTGAAAATCAGTGGAATGGTCTTTATAGGTACATTTGAGACAAATATTGATAGAAACGGAGGGCCACATTACATAGGGAAGATGTACATTCAAGTGTGTGGTAATTAAAGAGGAATAGAGTGGTTTAGCATAAATTATAAAACTCTTAGTATTAATAGAACGGAGAAGTGTACTGTGACCTTTCTTTGTAAGATGCTGTTCCTGCATTAAGTGACTTCTAAATATAGCAGTATTCTGTAGACAGACTACTTAGATAAACTGGAGAGGCAATGCTATTTCATCTAAAAATAGAGAAACATTTCTCCCTCTAAATACCTAAAGCCTGTACCTGCGGTCTCAGGCAGCTGAAGGCAATCTGTTTGCACAGTCATGGAAAGTGGCTTTCCTGTCCACTCCTCCATCCCTGTTTGTAAGGATCTGCTCATAGTGATAATGCTCCAATTTACTAAATGGTATTAATCCTTGGTCAGAGGTAAGAAATTTGGCCTAATTGCTTCCTTGGCCAAATGCAGTTAAACACAAACCTCTCTGTGGTGTGCTTTGATCATCAGGCTAACATTTTGCTCTTGGTTGAGGGCTCAAGGAAAGTGAATGGTCAGGCCCTTGTAGTATTTGAAGTTGTGCCACTTGAAGAGAAAAGGGAATTCCAAGCTCACTGAGCAAGAGAGAAAAGCATGACACTAATCCTTTCATGAAAAAAAAAAAAAAAAGAAAGAAGTCATCTTCATTACATGATGCCCAACTGTAGGTATGGGAAACACAGCTCTACAGATGAACAAGGGGGAAAAAATTATTTAACTTTCTCATGTGTGAGTCACTGATTACCGTCAATTAAAATCAAATCAAAACCCCCAACCCAAACCACAGATTTGTCTTCTAAAATGTTAAGAGTCCAGGGTTTTTTCATGCATCCAGGTGGAGCCTGCATGTTTATCATTAATTTAATTTACTTTATGAAGTTCATTATTGACATTAATTTACGTTATCAAGTCAGCAGTTCCTACTGCCAGGTAGCACTCATACAGAAGCCCCAATTTCCAGCTCAACAAAGTTATGTGAATGATGATAAACAATGATAGATATTTCTAAAATGTAGCTTATATAGTTGTCCACACAAATTGGATTAATTACCCAGTGTGAAACAAGCCACTAATTATACACTCAAAAGAGACATTGATTGTATATTTCGGAGTTGCACAAGCCTGGGTGCCCAGTGGTATTCCACAAATCAAGCACACCAACCACTAAAACTTTTTACTAGTTATACATTTTAGCAAACTAAGGGATTAGTGTTCATTGGCTACAAGTTACATAGTTCTCTTATTAATTAGTATTCTGTCTTCTATTGGTTAGTAAGTCTCTCACTTCTAATGCTAATTAGTCTGCATCCTCAGTCTTTCTCTTCTTTTGGGTCAGCGGGTTTCTTGGGCTGGTGGTCTATGAGTCGATGGCCACAGATTTACCCCTGCCAGAATTACCTTTTACCCAGTTGGAGCTGATTACAGCACAATTGCTGGGTTGGCTTTATTAGTTTCTTCCTTATCTTGGGCATTCTGAAAAACATCCTTGTGGCCCCTAAATTCTGCATTCTTTGTGTCTGCTACCAGTGGTACATCCTTCTTCCCAAGCCTGGTTAACCTCTCCCTATGTCTGAGATCACTGAAGCATGTCCAGCCCTAAAATTTTACAAGGCAATTCTACCAAGACGTAATTTGTCTTTCTAACACCTGGAGATCACTTAGATCTTGTTAGCTGCTACCTGATTCACATGTGTATCCCATAGCATACTTTTTGAAAAGGTACAGACATTGCCATTCCTATTTTTGAGTTCCTCTTTCCTGAATTGTACAAAAGAGTGATGAGGCTACAAAGGAATTTCTACTTTTTGCCCTTCTTTTGGACTGCAATGATTGCCTTTCATTTCTAAGATGCTTCCAATTGTTAATACCAAGGATAAGAGAATAAAGATTGTAAACAAGGAGACTGCTTGAAATCCTGTGTCATGGGCCTTCTGACATCTTTCCACAGACATCATAAACAGAACTTTCATCTTCTGCCTTAAAAACAGTCAAAGCCACCTGAAGACTCTTTCAGATTGGACTGTCCTGTTAAACCAGTATCACTGCTGCTCTTTACCACGAGCTGCCAGTCAGTCACCTGAATTTTCAGTTCAAAGAGCTACCACGTCCTCCCATACCCACAGGAACTCTCACACCAAAGCAGAACATCTCACTTAGATAAACTCCCAAATAAAAAATCAATAGAGAGGCTACAGAAGGAAAGAGCAAGCATTAGCCACAAACTCTGCTGATCACCAGCAAGACAATCATAAAGTGCCCATGCTAATTGAAGTCTGCAGTCAGTTACAGAGCTTTGTTTCCTTTTCTTCTGGATCACGAAGCGCAGTTGCAATGTTATTTGTAATCCACTTTCAGAACTCTGAGTAACAAGGTATTTAAACAGGCAGACAAGGCTGTATCAGCTGCTCTTTGAAGCAGTCTATAAAAAAGGAGTTGCAGCTGCCATAACGAGGTAACATTTGTATTCCTGCCTGTAAAATGTCTGGAATTCAGTCTGATTTGAACTTCACAGTAAGTCTACATATAGGGGTCAGTTCACAAAGCAGGACACTGCAAGTTGTTTGCTGTGTCTGAGAGATGTATTACAGGTCAAAGAGAAAGAAACAGACTGCTGAGGGTGGCCAGCAGGCTGCTGGTGGCTAGGAAATGCTGGCCAAGAGGGTATTAATGACACTGCAGCATCTCAGAACACAAGGAAGTGTTTTCTAAAATAATCTGTTTTAGCTGGGCAGGAGGAAAGAAAGGGAGCTGTCTGCTTTTCAATCTGCTTCTCTTGCAAGGGCCTCATTCTGGTTGTTCACTTTTAACTGTGATCTACTTCAGAGAAGAGAAAGAATAAATATAATCAGCTATAGATGAGACTCCTGCAGTTCAGAAACCTGCTATTGCCTGCAGCACAGCTAAAGGCATAGAAAATTTAGCTGAGATGTGAGATTTTATGATTGCATTAGCAAATATCGAAGTACCACTGAAGACACACACAACATAAATAGGTTGGAATAGAACTATTCACAGCTGATTGCAGAAGCAGCAGAGGGGAGGAACGCAGGTACAAATTACAGCAAATGCAGCCACACTGATGCAAGGAGGACTGTAGTCTTGCCAAACCAGCAGGTGATTATTCCCCTTCCCCATCCCATTTTGTACAGAGGGAGAAACAGATCGTAGGTACCCACGATGACATATCTCCAGCTGGGCTTCTCTAAATTCGAACTACGTCTGACAACACAAATAGAACTCCTGATTTTTCATAGCCAAGAATAATTTTTAAATGTTCTTGCACTGAACAACTCTTTCACAATTTTTTTTTTTTTATGAAATCAAGGAAGAGTATGAAAGGGTGCCACAATGAGGCATTTAATCTAAGAACTCTAGTTGTGCTTCATTTTCCAGGATTAATTATCAGAAACTTCTAGGATCCTGCTAGAAGAAACAGAACTCTTTTTTCTTCTTTTTTTTTTTAACTACTAGATCAAATTTTCTTTCTTAATAGTTCTTTTCCTTGAAAGAAGAGTGGTTTTTCCCTTCTTCTCATATGTGCAGCCTTTAATTAGTCCGTTAGACAAAAGCAGTATTAGCTAGACTCTGTCACAATTACCCACATTTGGTAGCTAATTACTCCTTGAATAGTCTTAAGGCTACCAGCAATTTTAGTACAATTGGCAGCCTGGGGCCCCCAGGAGCTGTTCCAGCAGCCAAGAATAGCTGGAACAAGGGGGCGGGCCAGCCGTGACCCTTTCTCCTCAGCCACAACCTAACATATCTACTATGCCAAAGGCAAGAGTAACACAGAAATGAAAATATTCCCAAGTGGCTAAATGTGCTCTCTTTATAGCCTTTTTAAACTAATGGAGTGGCATAAAGGGACTACGGAAAAAAGAAAATAGGACCTTTTAAATGCTAAAGCATTGGCAGGACTACTAATGATTTTTCAATTTTGCAATGTTCCATTAAAACAACGGTACAAAACAGTTATATGGGATCAAATTCTGACACAAGACTTTTATTCTAGTGCAATTCTATTCACTGATGCCTCATACTGCAACAATTTACATCACTGCAATATGGGTGTCAAGACACTAAAAAACGCTGACTTGATTTAGTAACATTTCGTATGCATTTTACACAGGTAGAAATTACTTCACAAGGGACACAGTAAGGTTTGTGATTTCAGTGAAATGCTTCCTGCTGTACACTTGTGTGACATCAGTGGAAGACTAAAATTAACATAAAAATTTAAATGAGAACCTCAGTTTTAAATACACTGCTAATTCAGATTCTATTCCACAACTCCAAAGAGCACTGCTCTGCAAATTCAGCAGTACCGTGCTTGTGAAGAGCAAGGAATTCCTTTTTAAAAACTTCATAAATATATGAGGGACCCCTTTCCACTGCATTCTTTTAAATTTAACCTTTAGCTTACGACTGTTGATGAGCAAATTGATATGAGTATATGGATGTCGCAGCATTGCAGGGGCTGACTGTAAGATGGACGCAACAGCAACAGCTTAGCTCAGCTGTCAGCAGCAGCAGCATCACAAGGCTGGACGTTTGGAGAGATGTTGCCTTTAGCAGCAGTATTGACTTAAGGTGCTTCCAACAATTTTTGCTTCCTTGCTGCTTGCCCTGTTCTCTCAAGCAACATTTATCAACACAACTGTCTGTAAAGCAACCCTTTGAACCAGGCCCAGGGAATTTCATAGGTATTAGATAAAAATTCTTTTTAAAAACCAGCATTTTTAGTCAGTTTGACCTGAATCGGTCTTATGACTCAGCTCCCAAATGTAAACATATACAGCTGTGTTGGCACAGCTGACAGGGTTTCAGGAACAAGCAGGTGGCAGTTGAGGTGGGTCCTGGCAATGTCTGGAAACAGGCTGCTGCTGGCAAAAAAGTGCATGGAACAATACATTTACTGC
This sequence comes from Dasyornis broadbenti, assembly GCA_013397935.1. Lineage (NCBI taxonomy): Eukaryota > Metazoa > Chordata > Aves > Passeriformes > Dasyornithidae > Dasyornis > Dasyornis broadbenti. Next base: position 2,055,380 of record VZRN01004506.1, on the reverse strand, counting down.
TGTCCATCTTGGCATTGCTTACCTGCATGTGCACTGGCCAGTTACAGGGCTATGGTCCACAACTTTAGGTACTGCAATAAGCTGAGGCACCAGTAATCCTTTACCGGTGTTTGCGAGGGAATTTGCCTGCCCTTCTGGGAGCAGAGCAGGGATTGGAGAAATGGCAGTGTTCTTAGCACCTGACTGCAAATCATCAGCCTAAGGGAAAACAAAAATAAGATATATCAAATCTGTGTTCCACTCAAGTACAAACATTGACCCTCTTGACTATCTTTAGCAAAAGGTGCTCCTCAGCTCAGCTGCTCAGTGGGACTTAGGCTAAGACCTCGTCCAAAGCACTGCACAAAATCCTCTCTGGCTTTAAAATCCAGAAGGATTCCCAAGATAACTCTGTGGTGTCCTGGCTCGAGACTTCCTGCCAGTTGTGCGCCCCTAACTTCAGTCCAAGACCTGAAGAACAGACAAGTGCAACAGATTCTGAAGAAACAAAATTACTTCCTAAAATGGTCTTGGTCATAGACTAGATAGTAGGATAGATGAATTGTAGGACAGACAGAACAGCTATTGTGGAAAAAAAAACAAAATAAAGATAGTCCAACACTGGAGCAGCTTTTCCAAAAGTATCTCTTGACTCTCTGTCCTTGAGAACTCAGCAGGACAAGGCCCCAGTCAATCTGATCTCAAATGGCCCTGCTCTGGTCCAAGATTGACCAAGAATGCCTTCAAATTAAATTATTCTGTCACCAAGGAGTACCATGTGCATGACTGAGGAGGCTTCAAGGATTTGAACTGGGTAATGCTCAGGAACAAGCTGAAAAAGCAGTCAAAAGAAGCAAACTCTCAGCTTATCCTTTTCATCACTCATCCATTTCCTCAAGCTCTTAAGGTCACCAAAAAAAATCCCTTATTTTTAACTTTAATTCCCCTCCAAACTACGACAGGTAAGCTCTTGATAACAGAGGTGGTTTGGAGAAGCTCAGTGTTTAGGAGCAATACCTGGAAGGCGAAGTGTTCTGTTCAATTTTCAGTTTTAATAGTAGCAAAGGTTTTGATCTTCGCTTTTGAGTCTCTCTCTCAATGGTGAAAATCATGTATTTTTCCACCTCTTATTTCAAATACTTTGGAAATCAAGGCAATGGCCATAGCTCTGACACTGCTAATAGTTGCATCAGAGCACTGAGGGAAACAGGAGCTTGTTTGTGGCACAAGAAATGCTCTCACTCTTTCTTTGTATCTCTTGTACGAGTACAGAGCTCATGGGAAGCCTTGACATCAGGGAAGCAAGGCCATAAGTGCAATTCAGGAAACACTGAGAAGGATAAGGATAGGTAAAAGGCCTTAATTTATCTTTCCAAAAAGAAAAATAGGTAAAATAAATATTTATTTATAAGAACAATATTACACTTATTTTCTGTAAGGCTGGAAGACCTTAAGAGACCTATCCAGGAAATCAGAAAGTGGTTTTGCCTTGCATTAGAGCCTTTCCAAGCACTTTTCATTTGGTGGAATTTCTTTTGTATCATCTGTGGGCAAATCCTAAGTTAGGTGTGTCATTATCATTGCTGTGCAATGAGATCTAAGCACACTGGGAGTTAAGAGTATAGCAATTATAATAATTGTATATAATTATAAATTGTGTTAAATGTTTCTGTGCCTTTTGCCTCACTCATAGTGCAATGTGAAAGTTATGGGGTTTTTAGAGATTTGTATCTTAAAAACAATAATTATACCTATACAAAACCTATACCCGTGACATGTTAAGAGCACCAAACTTCAGGAATTAAAATAAATAAATACTATATGTACATAACATCATATTAACACCAATATCTTACCATGGTAAGAGAAATGGTTCTTAATAAATTCTTCTACAGTGCAGCTTACGGCCAGAGCATTTCTTTGACACAAGACCAGCCAGCATTTGGGAGGAAGGGAAACAGGAAGGTGGAGGAACATAGGGCTCTGTCCATTCCTGAGAAATCATGTGTCTGCATACCAAAAATCCCTTGGTATATTCCTCAGTCATATCCCACTAACTACTCGCTTCCATACTGTCCATGTCCAAAACAGAAGCTGTGTTGATGTAAGCTGTGTCAATGTCTTTTTAAAATACCCAGTTTATTTTGAATTCTGATAAAGGCCCGGCAAGTATGAGTCTTCCTTTTGGATACCTTCTCATCTTTTGCTCTTAACGGGATGTTGCACCAGGGCCTGTGACCAAGCCCAACTCACAAGTGCCCTCAAAAAGTCTGAATTCTCATCTTCCCTGTCGTTTTGCCTTTTCTACACAAAGAGCGAGAAGACTTAGGAGCTCAGCATAGCACTTATGGGAAGGACACAGAAGAGGCCGAGGAAAATTCTGCCTGCTACAGTGTGGTGTTAAACAAATTTGCCATTATTTTATAAGAAAACGCATCAGGAGAAATCACATGCATGTTTTCAGGTTTTTTTTCACTTGACCCTCATTCCCACCTGCTTTACCACAAGTTAACAGGCCCTATCATTCAAGGAGATTGGATCCTCTTGGAGTATCTGGGCCAAGAGTACTCAATAGTCTTCAGTAGTTCCTTTGCTTTAGGATTTGTGGGCAGGGTCAGTTCTGAGACTCTGAGCATCCACAACAGTCTAAGGAAGTGCCTTTTCAATGTCTGCTGCTCAGCAGCTGGATGCATTCCATCCCAAGTGTACTGGAATCACAAACAGGACAGCAGGTGTTTCTCTTACAGGCAGAAGTCAAATATATAAATTATTTTTTGGGTTAAGTATCCTCATATGCAGCAAACTGTTATGTATCATCAGAGCTTAACTTAGTACATTTCATCAGCTTTTGCCTGGAAGTGTTTTCTGTTGATGAGCTTTTAGCAAAATTCAACCCCAAAGGGTGTTTAAAGTTCTCTTTTTGTATACCTTTAGTACCTGCATACAAAGTAATGCGATTGCAGTTAAAATAGCACTGCTGGTGCAGATTACATTGGAATGGTCTGGAGTCCAAGTCTGTGTCTGGAGTGAGTGATGGGAGTGCTTTGTACGAGCTGAATAGTGGTGCACTGCCAGGAGCCCAGGTTATTCCTCCACAGGAAACTGTGTTAAAAATACAAATCTTTCAGTACAATCTGGTCCCATTTGGAGAACAAACATAAGCTTTTAAGAGGTAATAGTGGTAGAAGAAGTAGTAATGGAAGAATGCTAAAGATGCTTGAGCTGTGCCAAGAACTGATTTTGGAAAGTTCACCAAAATGTATGCAGGGAAGTAAAATGGTTCTTCAACTTCTAAAAGGTAAATTCTGCATTCTCCCACAGTACTAGCTTAGTAGAGTAACAGCTCTACAAACTCAGACCTGTACAATAGGAATTCTTGTTGAATTTGAGGCATGCAATGCTTCCATTAGGTGGGTATGTTGTTTATTGATTACTGATTCCAATTTTTAGGGGTCTTGTACCTGTAAAAGTTGTATTAGCATCACTCTCTCAGTTAGGAGGACATTTTTATTTACACTGTTAAACCAGCACCATTGTTACAGATGTGGTCATACCAGAATAAATCTGACTTACAGCCCCCAGTACATGCTTGTACTTTACAAGTGTTCTTGTATCCATGACTGCATCTACTTCAGGATATTTTTTCCTACTTTAACTTATGCCTGGTATGCTGTTACCTTAAGTTTGTCAGGGATAATACTTCTTTCAGTTTATTCCACACTGCCATCACACCCTTTTGCCAGGTCTGCTCTAAGTTCCCAGCTCCATTTGTTCTCATAGACTGTGTAGTCTGGAGGGAAAAAAAAAAAAGTCAGTGGCAGTGCCAGCTGTCATAATCCCTGCTATTCTTCAATTAAATCAGTTCCACAGGCTACTCTAGCATGCACCCAAAACCACTGCTGTTCTAGCCCAGTAAAGACTGCAGTACAGGTGCAGGCAGAAACAAGCAGCCAGGGTGGCCTGAGCAACGCTAAGCAGTGCTGTCATTGAACGTTGCACTGCAGTCGCAATCCCTGGCCAAAGACTGACAATGGTGCACTGACAAAAATAAGTTAATAAACTCTGATGAAATTTAAATGAAAATTAACAAAATCCCAACAAAAGTCTTATATGACCTCAGCTAATTTATATAAAAATTAGTAAAACTCGCAAACGCTTACGGATGGATTCAGCCCTCCACCTTAGGCGATCTCAAAAATCATTGGGTTCACACTGTAATGTTCTGGTTTGCTATCTTCACTTCCCACAACTACTGTCATGACAATTTAGCTTCAGAATGAAATGCCAAGGATTCATAATATGACACAGAAGCTACATATTTAAAAGATGAAACATGGTGGGAAACATAAAATCAAATACTTTTTCTTTAACAATATGGGCCCAAGTAATTTCAAGAATTATGTTTCTAACAATCATTATGACTCATTTTTTTCCCACCTCATTATTTACATTTACACATGAGTACACTCAAGGCCATACAAATCATATTCTGGAACACTTCTGTACTTGCCTAAGGTATAAAATATAATGTGAATTTGTGACTCTCCCCTTCTTTTCCTCTGAGGAAAAAACTGTCAGTCTATTTACAGCTAATCAGATATAGACATGCTTTGACTTGAAACAGATTTTTCTAAGGTCTATACAGGGTTTAAAGCATATTAGGGTGGTAGGCTATCATTCTGTGTGATAGTAAATAGCTTGAAGAAATAATTTTGTCCCAGGAGAGGTCCTATCAGATGAGATACTGTCTGTTTGTACCACTCTAACTTTGTGCTGGATCAGGCATGATTTATCCTGCTCAACTGACAGAAAGCTGGCATAAACCCTGAATAAACAATGTAACATATGCTCTGGCTCATTTGGTAAAAATGCAGTCGTGTGCTCACACCAATACAGATCAAATTTCAACTGTCAGTAAATCCCACATCCACAGATTCTATAGGACTTAACGCAAAACCACAGCCTTTTATAGCTTCATTTTTTTTCTACATATTAATTGAGTTTTAATTACTTTATGACGGGCACAAATCAAGAATACAGACATTTGAAAAGATATTTGAAATCTCCCTGACAAATACTTGTGTGGAATGAGTTTATTGTAGTATAATGGTTCTTCAGGTAGGGAAAACAGGATCTCCAGAGAGTACCAATGTCCCTTTCAAAACACCGCTGTACATGATTTTGTACCTTTACGGTCTGTACAGAAATTAACTCACACAAGGCAAAGCAGACTGTAACATCCCTCTGTAATAAAGACGTTGAACTGGCAGTACTTTTGTGCTACTTTTCACCTCTTTGCAGCCACTAACAGCACTGCAAGAGAGGAAACAGGTTACTCTGACTTCCAGTAGCCCATAGTCCTGCACAGGCTTTCTGCTGTGTTTGAACTCTCCTATGCACCTCTGCGTGGTTGAATCCCTTTTCAGCACAAATTACTACAATTACATCGTTGTTGTTACCATTGGAGGGAAAGTTTAGGCTCTGAGATTACTTCTGCAAGACTGCATCAAACATAGATTTTAACAGGAAAGTTCCTAAACGCTTACCTGTGACAAAGACAACCCCTCTTTCTGATAGTCTGCTGGCTGTTTCTGCCTAATGTCCGTCCAGCTTCCAATTGTAACAAACTGATTTTTAAATTATAATATTGCATTGCCTCTTTGGAACATGGATTTCTCACTCAGTTTCGGCCTAGTCCTGGTCATTACTCAAAATCCAAAGGAAGACATAGGGGGGTACAGAGATAACAGATGGATATACACACACTAAGCCTGCTCGGTGAGTGCAAAACACAGGTCAAGGGCTCCTATTTTGATTTCTTAGTATTATTCACTTACTTGAAAAAAGGTTTTAATAACCAATGATTTGCAAGGTATCTAGTGTACCTCACTTGTGAATTAGAAACCCCGAAGCTAGCCTCAGATATTCTCAGTCTAATGTGTACATACAAACACATAATAAACCACAAAAATTACATTCTTCTTCTTTCCAGTTGTCCTTCAAATCTTGAAATACTTAATGCATTTATTAGATGCACAATAATTACACTCCTCTCATCACAGGATCTAGACTACTCCCCAAAGGATATGGCTGCCTCTTCTCAAATAAGGCTTGTCTACATAAAATACCACAAGGAGTACTCTCCCCTCAGAAAAAGTTGGGCCAATATTCTTTCCTCTCAAAAGTTTTAACATCAGAAAAAATGTAACTGCAGTTCTGAAAGTCTTGAGGAATTTGGTCACACTTATGTCAAAACCACTACTGCCAGTGTCAAGCACCGAAAGGACAAACTGGAACCTTATTCAGAACCAGTGGCATTGTTCGCAATGGATCAGCAGTTGTTAACACTCTTGGGTAAACCTCGTCTACCTTCTCCTGACATTATTTTAGAAGCAAGTCCCAGACAATGTGAGACCTCCAGAGAAAACTCAGCAATTCTTCTCAGCCACTGTTGAAACAGCTTGGCAGGCAGGACAACACTTCCTTTTATACTACCAACAGTTTATGCTGCTTTGTAGCCTACTTCATTTTGCACCTTCACTTGAGAAAGGGAGGATTCTGACAAGGTTTGGATCTTGTAAACTTTTGCTAGGAGTTGGTTTGAGCTGACTCACACTTTTGGGAAGCATCCATGCTTTTGAAAAGAAATCAGGAAGACTAAAATTAGAAAGATGACATGTATTCAGATGAGGCCGTTTTAGGGAGCAGTTTATTGCTGATAGATAGGGTGGTTTGGCACTAGAAAAAAGCTTTGGAAGCACTATGCTTGAATGTTATGAGGTTTTATAGAGGCCTGTGGTGCTTAGTCTTTAACAAGCTTTAGGTTAGGTGGCCATAAATTTCAGCTGTACAGCACCAGAATCATTGTAAGGTTTCCACAGGGTAAGGGTTGATTGCTTTTTTAGATGACATGTCAAATTAAACATAAATCTTGGTGTGTGCTTTTATGTGGGCACAGGATGCTGATTTATCTGATCTTACAGGTTGGTTGCTTTACTCTTCTTCCAAAATTCTGACATGATGGCCATTTCTTTATGATTAAGTCAACAAAAACTGCCTAAATAAACAACTTCATTAATATTAAAAACATATAAAAGGAAATGTTTAAGAGCAAGGCCATCAAACCTTCTGTCAGCTAACAAAACCTTGGTTTTAACTACCTAGTAGATTTTGGCAGACCAAAGCTAAAGTGAAATCTGTGAAAATAAACTCGATAAATGCACTGTCATAACTTTTATGTGCTACACTATACAAGTTATTGCTCAGGGACTTTGTAATTAGTCTTTATAGAATTTGTATCTGCACATAAACTTTAGATGCTGGAAACCATTTGTTGCCCTTCTAGCAAGTGCCTTCTTTCCTCGTTTTTCCTCATGCCATTAAGTTGTCAGAGTTTCTTATCCTTTGTTCCTGTTGTACTTGCGGCAGGTTTTGGAATTTGGCGTTCCTCTTCTGCCTCTCCACAGCAACGCCACTGGGAATGAGATCCAGCCCTTTGCTGCCTGTGGCAATGGCTTTCTCCAGCCTCCTAAGTGGCCCTCCCATCCTCTGAGTACCTGTAAAATTAGAGAATGACAATTTGTTGATGTGAGATTCCAAAGAAAAGTGTTGTCAGGCCTCTTTCTGATAAGGGCCCCAGTTTACGGAGAAAAGAAAAGGTGTTCTGTTCCAGTAAAGGAATGTCTTCAGCCAGTGAAAAGGTTTTGAAGACTCTGGTGACAGTACCACCCATCAGAGATTTTGAGTGTTAATAACAAAAATGACCCAGCAAAATTCACCCTATTAAGCAAATCAATCAAAATTCTGACTGTGAAATAAGTTTGTAAGAAGTATTTAGTAGAAAGTGGCAAAGGCTACTGATTGGTTGCTAATGTAAATGATCCTTCCTGATAAACAAAATCTGACTCTATTCCCCAACTTCCTCCCCTTTCCTCATCAAAAATAGAAAAATACAAAGGGCAAACCCTGGAATAAACATGGACCTTGCCACAGAAGATTTCAGCAAATTCACTCCTTGCTATGACTGCCTGCCAAAGAATAGGAGCCGCACGTGTGCACAGTTTTCACAGATACCCCTCCAAAAAGGAGGGGGGAAAAAAAAAATACTTACAAGGACAGACTGACTTTTAGTGACTTTGAACTCTGACACAGTTTGTCCAATGAAGAGGTCTAATTATCAGCAGTCTAAGTCATGACAACTCTATCTCAATCTGTTTCCCATTATGTGCGAAAGATGCAGTTCTAGATTATGACACCACACTGAAGAAAAGGCATCTAATTGTATGAATGGTGCCTATTTAAAACATAAAGGTCACTACTACGACACATTTACACTTGGCTGTGTATTTGCCATTCTCCCTCCTCGATAATGAGGTGGACTTTGGGATGGAAGAGAGGCAATAAACTTCAGTGTAAGCTGCTTAAATGGCTTTTGCCCTTTACAGAAGCCAATCTCTCCAGGAAAAACCAACACTGTAACAGATATGGCTAAAAAAACACGTTGGCTTGAGACAGTGGTTCCTTCACTTTGATCCTACAAAACAATATGTACATGTAAACACAACAGCATGTTACACAGATAATCCCAAGAGTGAGTTAAAATTAAGAACACCATTTATAAAGACTAAGAAAAACCCGTAGATTTTTTACCAATGAAAAACTGAGTCCCAGAACAGTAAGTCTGAAGAATATTAACTCTATCCTAGCCAAAACCATCACAGTGGGCCAATACGATTTTTTTGTGATGTTTCATACTGCATTTTCAATCTTTTTTTATTAAATTTCTGAATAATTCCACAGTCCTTCATTACATGATATTAAACAATTTTTGATAAGTCTACTCATCTATGTAGAACTTAAAATAAATTTGAAATAAATATGTGCAAAGGAATTCAGGCAGGTACTATTTTTAAACAAGACATCAAGCATTGCAATGACCTCACTGGTGTTTCCAAGCTGTATCAGCTTAAAACAAAATTGTCAGTGCATCCCATACATCACGCTGGGTTTAAAAATATCCAAAATCAATGGAGCTGATTGATTGTTCTATGACTCCAAATTTTCTCAAAAATCCCTACATTCCTTCACACACAGTCCACCTCCTAATCTATCCTGAACGTAGCCTGTCCTTGTGTGACAAGAGATGTTTCTTCAGCTTCAAAATCAATGGAAAAGATGCCTCAGCCACAAGAGTGGCTTGTGTCAGAGTTCAGTCTCTGTTCCTAAAGCTGTGCTCTCCTTGTGCTTTTCCCTGAGTTCAGTCTTCTTTCCGGAGGCTGTAGTAAGAAGTGATTGAAAAGAAAAAGTGAACAGCATAACTCTGAGGCATTCACCTCCTAATGGGTAAGTTATCCAGAAGATGAGGAAGCAGAACAAGGTGAGACTGCGTGTGAATATAGTGATGAGTTATTCACTCTCTAGGTGTTCTTCAAATTTTCTTAGGGGGAAAAAACCCTACAAAATTAAATAATTACTCAAGAACAACCAATGCTATAATGTCTGTAATTAGAAACTTCTTTCATATATTTTTGCAGGGCTTGCTGAACTCTTTATAGGAAACTGTCATATGTAAACATTATTACTACTTTCCTCTTCAGATCAAATCGATATGAAGTAGTTGTGCATGGATTTCGAAATCTGAAAAATTCTGTGGGTTTTTTTCCCCACAGATAACCCAAAGTGCCTGACTTTCCTTTCACTCCTTTAATCATATTGCTGTAATTACTCCCCTGGCACTTGCAATTATATCCTTTAGCTATACCTGGGCTTTCCAATTATGGATCAAGATCTATGACAGTTGGCTGTCCCTCAGATCAAAGTAACACTTGTTCACACCTAAATAACCTCTGAGAACTGCACATAAAGAACAGCAGAAGCAACACAGCAACACTGAGAGACTTTTGGAGACCATTTATCAGTTGTGTAACTCTTACACTGTACAGGGACAGACTTTTTGTCTCGGCAAACCAGTCAGGTGAGGAAGAAACACTAGAAAAAGTCATTGTCGAGCAACTGTTGTGTTCAGGCATTTCTTTGGCAGGTCAAGCTAACAGCATCTTAACAAAATTTTACAGGCTTGGAAATGGTCTAATCCAGATGTATTTAGTATTTGTCTGTTTTCTAGTGTTCAAATTCTTTCAAGTACAACTCTTCTAAATGCAGTCTTTTAAACTATTTCATGTTCTTAGGGTGGGTTGCTGAAACTCCTCTTGGTTTCCAGCTCTTAACTGGGGATCAAAAATAGCCACCATGGCTCACAGAACTAAGTCAAGTGTCCTAGCCAAGCCCAGGCAGCAACAATATCCCTTAAGGCCTCCAGAACAGAAAAAAAAAATGGAGATTAAAATGAATGGTTGGAGTTGCCACACTGATTTCTTAAAGTATTCCTGCCAGGATTTAGCACACCACCACATTCATGCAGGAGGAAAGCACAGGTTTTCAAAGAAACACGTAGAACAATTTAGCCAGTCTGTAAGAACTCTGAGGCAAGATCTTTCTAGGAAGATGGGCAAAAGTACTTGACATCTCTTACCACTTGTTTTTCGTTTCTGGACCCATCTTTGAAATACAAAGGAAGTTAAGAGAACACATTAAGATGTGGAAAAATCTGTATTAAACTTAAGAGATAAGACTGCAACTTTATCTTTTTCTGATCTGCCACAGCATTGCCCAGACAGTTTAAGCGTGTTATAATTCTGTAATAAAAACTGTTGTTAACCACAATCAAGCTGTGACTTGCTCAGATAAAAGGACTTTCTTAATAGTGTTTACTTATACATATATTAAATAGAGCCTGCTGGGTTAAGGAGAATAGTAGTAAGTATTTTAATTGCAGGTCTTTAACTAGCAAGAACTTTATCCTGTTTCCTCACAGAGGTAGTCATTACTGAACCGGCTCAGAGGGCAGAAGATTAAACACCTAATCATTACACAGGGTGTTGAAAACTCGGGGCTTTATGTAAACACCAAGTATCCTTAATGTTATTTCCCACTGGGTTTAGTCTCTTGCACTTACTGACTTCCCAGCTTTGTAAAAACTTTTGAGTTTTCTAAACGAGTTACATGATTGCGAATTACTCCTAAAGCTGGTATTAGGCAGGGATGCTTCAGAACCACGGAGTTACGTGGAGTAAGAGCCTTTCTCAAGTCCAAAGTACTCCCTGTACCACATTCCAGCCGCAGGGAGAGTTGCTGAGCCAGGCTTACATTCCCTGGGCCTGTTACACATTCATAGACTGACTCTTCTGTATTATCGGAGGAAATGGTCAGTGCTGCTTGAGAACAGGTGCATAAGGTGAGAGGTGCAGAAGAGCTAAATTCTGCTTTCAGGTCTTTGTCTTCTCTGCAGGTGTCCTCTTACTGTGACGATCTACACGCACCCTCTCTCCCCCTGGAAATAATAAAACCTTTACGAAGTCTGTCTCCTCACGGAACTGTGCAAACTCACCCCCGAGCACGGGTAATACGTAACGAGGTATACGAGAGCCATCTATGTGCTGCCAGTGATATATTTCACGGCACGAGAGGTGATCGTAGTGCATCAGCCTTCTGTTAGCAATCAACCCGTTTTCTGACAGCCAAAAATGGACGGGTACGTTCACCCTAAGGAGCGAAGCGCACCAAGCAACACCCCATGTCACAGACCGGCCCTGTATCAGCCGGGCTGGCAGCGCCGCCGCCTCAGAGCCCCGCGCAGGCAGACGTGTCGCTCACTCAGCAGCTGCCAAGCGGGCGCTGCACGACGTGGCCGCACCGCGGTGGCCAAACACCTCCGGCCTTCGACCCTTTCCTCGGTGGCGGAGCAGGCTCCTCCTGCGAACCCCTCCCCCCCCGCCCCCCGCCGGTCTAACG
>VZRN01004506.1:2000280-2043290 GCA_013397935.1 Dasyornis broadbenti | reverse complement strand
GCTCGGGCCGGCAGCCAATGGAAAGCGGGAGGGGCGGTGGGCGGGGGCGTGTCCGTCGCCGGGCGTGTCCCGGGCGGGCGCGCGCTGTCCAGGCAGCGATGGCGGACGATGGGCAGGGGCGGCTCAGGACTGAGGGTGGCCGAGCGGGCGGCGCGGCTCTGGCGGGCGGCGAGATACTGCTGAGCGTGGGGCTGCTGGCGCTGGCGCTGCTAGCGGCCTACCGGCTGTACCTGCGCTGGGGAACGCGGAGCGGGCCGGGGGGCGCGGCCCGGCAGGGCGAGGCCGCCGCGCTGCCGCGCATGAAGCGCCGGGATTTCTCCCTGGAGCAGCTGCGCGAGTTCGACGGCGCTCGCAACCCCCGCATCCTCCTGGCTGTCAACGGCAAAGTCTTCGACGTGACCAAAGGCAGCAAGTTCTACGGGCCCGGTGAGACGGCGGGGGCATGGGGGGGAGTCTCGCGCTGGGACCCACCGGCGGTGTTACATTGGTGTTGCACAGCGGGTCTGGGTTCTCCTCACGCACCTGTCATTCCTCCAGATGCCTTGATTTGGATGTGCCATGGTTAATTCTATTTTTTTTTTTCCTTCTGTCTCTTTTAGTAGGTTTCCCAAACGCAGCTGAGCAGTGCTTTCTTCGTTCTAGCGCTTACGGCTCAGGAGAGGAAACCAACCAGCTGGTTATTTATTTAGGTGTAAATGCCATATTGAGTATGACTTTTAGTCAGGGTAGAAACAGGCAAGGAAAGCTCTGGCATTAGTATGTTGCTGCTGTTGGGAAGAGTGCAGAAATCAAGCCAATCTCTTAGACATGAAGACAGATAGCACTCCTCTTCGGAGAGGAAATGTGTATTTCAGAGGTTCAGAAAAGTAAGCTTCAAAGAAATGTTCTGGTTTTGTATTCACCTTGTACACTATGAAACTGCAGCATATTTTCTGATGATAAACAGTGTTGTTAATAACGAGGTGGGTAAAGTTACTGGTGAACACTGAGTTCGCGTTCGATGCCAAAGGAAATGAGGGTTATGACTGCTGATAATTTTCTTCTTTAAACAATAGTGGTTTGGAAAACTTGATCTAATCAAACTACGCAGGAGTTTTCATAGTAGGCATGGCAGTCTTCCTTATTAGAGGGGTGGAGGGGAGAGAGGATACTTCCCACTCCTCCAGGAAATAGTTCAAGTTATGTAATCATTATTATTATTTAATAATTGGGTTTATAAAAATTAAAGTACAGAGCTGGCATGTTACAAGTTTTTGGTTCTTGGCGGGGAAGGGACAAGCAGTTTTATGGTTGAACTGGACTAGAATTTTGTAGCTATTTTTCACTCAAAGTGTGTAATACCAGTTGCAGAAATTGAAACTGCTGTAATTGAATGAAAATGCTTTTTTGGCTGGGTACTGTAAAAGTTCACAAGGGAATTGAAGTACCTTGCCATCCTTTATGTTGTTTATTAACTAGTAAAGCTGAGAAAATGCAGCCTGGTGAGCTGCAGCTTTCATGACACTTAATCAGGCTAGTTCTTTTGTCTCTCTTATTTAGGAGTTTTTAAACTGAGACCTGTGTGCTGACATAAAATGCAGGTAATACACATAATGCATGAAACTTAAAACATCAGTAAGCTGACAGATTACTTCCTGAAATAATACTGAACCATGATTCTAAACATTCACTTTTTCTCTTTTGTGTATCAAACTTCAGTTGAATGTTAGGCTCTCTACTGTAGATAGCATTAGTGGTTCATACTGTCAACCTTTGGAGGCCCATTATTGTGAGGAAGCTAAAACTTTACGTTCTAGGACATCATCAGTTTGATAACTGGTAGCAGCTGGTTTCCTTAAAAGCAGTGCTTCTGCCTTTTCGTGGAGAGGGACAAATGCTTTTTTATTTTTCCTTTGTCCATGTAGTGAAAGATTGCCTTTTTCTAACAGAAGTGACATCGTTTTTGTCTATCAGATCTGTACCTTGGGGTGTTGCATGTAAAGCTCAACCAGTGCATCATTAGCTGTTGTTCTCTGCCAAACATGTTGATTTTTGAATCGTGCTGATGCCATTTCCCTCTCTGGATACATAACCAGGGAGTATTTTCTTGTAACTGTTTTGTAGCTGAAAAGAAAAATTGTAGTAGGTAGTTTGCAGGCCTTAAAGACCTGAGAAGAGTTCAGGTGGAAAAGTCTCCTACAGCTGGTTGAGAACTTTTCAGAAAGGCTTCAGCCAGAGCAGCTACATGTCCACAGCAGTTCTCATGGTAATTTTATGTCTCATAGGAGTGTGGCAAGGGAAGTGCAAAACATGGCCAGATTTTAACAGAAGAAAGAGCGGAGGACACTGGCTTTGCTGATATTTCAGGCTCTGACTGTGAGCCTTTAGTAGTTTGTTGAGATACTGATGTGGAGGAGTAGTGCTTCAGCTTTGAAGGTAGCAGAAAGCAGTGACTGAGGGCTCACTGTCAGTCTTCAGCATCTCTGGAGTGCTGGGTTAATGTTGAATTAACGTGGCTGTCTCAGGTGGCTTCTCATGTCTTGATAGTAAGGTGTGGTTTTTCTCCTTCAGTGTAGTTTGGATGCTACGGTGTTCCTTATTTTTCTACTCATAGTAGAAAGTTTAAAATGCACAGAATTGTCCAAAATTGAGATGCTATTAAAGTTTCCACCAAACTTCTGATTTTGTTCGAAGCTCTCCCGGTTTTTTTTTTTCCATCCAGTGAATCCTGTTATACTTTGGTCTGTTTCATTGAAGAGCCCTTTACATAAATACAGTTAAGGTATTTTTAAATATTGATAGTCTGTTGAAGCCATCCTTTCAAACAGCTATGAATGAAAACTTCATTTTCTTGAACATTTAATCCAAATGTTTCCCAATTGCTTTTGTTTGTTTTTCTCGTGTTGTCTTCCTTAAGCCTTCCACAGTTTATCTCATCATCCTGTTAGTCTTTGGTATGTCTTAATGTATTTTAGCTAAGAGCAAGAAAAGGTTACACTGCACATTTAACTGTCTGTGCCTCCAAAAACCACTTTGCTTACATTGAACTCATAATTTAAAACTTTACTTGGCAAGTTCTTTTCCAAAATGCTGCTCTGTCCTGCAAATACACCTTTTGTTTCAAGATTTCACTTAGGTGTATTAAATGCCACTTCTGCTTGTGCCCAGATGAGTAAGTGACCTAGAATGCTTTGACTGAGTATTAATTCTAATTAATTGCCTTTTGCTTTATCATCCACAAGTTCCAGAGGAGATAAACAATTAGTGGTTCATTATTAAAAATACCACATAACCATACTGTCAGAGAAACTCTATTGGGATGATTTCCCATCTGTAATCATATCTCATGACTTAGGGTCTAATTATTAGTACCTTTTGTCTGTGCTGTGTTGGTTTTATATCTTACAATGAGAGACAGTTTTTACTTTTCATTTATTGTAACATTCAGTTTTGCATTTGTATCGATTTCTGGTTGTATATTTGTCAATACAAAACCATTGTAAGCGTTAAAGGACTTTATGTCAGCAAATCTTAATACTTAGCATTTAAATTAGGATGCCAAGGTAATGCTGTAAGCAGGTTTTGATTAACTTAGCAAATACTTGTGCATTTATGAAAATAGGCATCTTTGAGCATGACAAAGCAAGATTATGCGCAACCCTGAGTATCCAACTGTTCGCATCATTTCTTAGTTCTTAATGTTTCATGATCTTAAAAAAATCAATTTCATGACTTTCCTTCTTTGCAGTGTGTTGTCACTGTCAACTCATTTCTCATTCCATTCTTGTCTTTCAAGATGTCATGAAGACTTCTGATTTTCCAAGTTTGCCAAGAGGGATAGGTTAGATAGTAGTAGTTCCTTCAACAAAAAATTCCATCCTAGTTCATTTTTCATGAAGGGAAAACTGCCTTTATCTCATTGAAGTAAAAAGCTGTCATTTTTTTCCAATAATTTTTATAAGAATAATCTGGTGCTGTTAGACTTCCTTCAGAATTGAGTGCTATAAATTTTACTGTGTCTCTGTTGACCACATGGCAATGGTGCTTTTCCATACATCTTTTCCAAGGGTATGGTTAGAGTGAAATGTTGCAGGAGGGACACTACATATGCTGTATTTGGAGAATACTGTTAAGGGTGGCCTTATCTTAGGAGCACAACAGGCTGAGGGGTTACAGATAAGTACAGAGGATAAGACTGGGGAAAAGAAATGCCTTCTGTAAAGTGTGTAAGGCCCTCTCTTGTGGTTCTGATGTTTGTCAGCTATGTGGTGTCTATGTAGTGGACGTATCTCTCACTCTGGGATGCAGCTTTTCAGAGAAATAGTATTTCTGGATAAAGAAGTGGGGTTCCAGCCAGAAGCAGTAAAACTAAAAGGTGTGTACCTGCATATTGGTGAGAAATTGGTGGTTAAAGGTAGTAGTGTCTTTGCTACCAGGATGGAGGTTGTTCTGAGCCTCCAGACCAAATTCATGGAGAGCAGTAAAGTGATTTTATGCAGAAGGATCAGTACTCTGTCCCTCCCCTGCTTCTGCTCTGTGTGTCTGTCAGCTCTCTGTCTTTTTAAAATTTTTTTCCTTTTTTCATAGCCTCAGTATATTCCTCGAAACTTGAACAACTGTGTATTTTGTAAGAGGTCTGTGTAAATTCCTAGTTCCTATTTAAACCAATCATGTTCCAGTCACAGAATTGATTAGGCTGGAAAAAACCTCTCAGATCATCAAGTCACCTGACATTTGAGGGGCCTGATCAAGCAGGTGTGCTCAAAGCAGGATATATTAGATGTGATAGTGACATCATGGTTAGTGACACGTAGATGTTAAGTCCAGTACACAGCAGCATCGCTCTCATTGAACCAAAAAACTTGGCCAGTATTGCTTGTCTTATTATGAAATAAACTAATGGTCAGAGAAACCAAAATGTGAAATCTAGGTCCTTTTCAAGAATAGAGCTATCTGCCAGAAATCTCCTCACTGCTGTACTACAGGCCCTCTTAGCAGTGCTTGTTGTCTGCCCCTTTAGCTGAAATTGGGTCATTGATTCTTGCACTTTTTTTTCACAGAGTTAAAAAGTAAGTAAGCAAAAGAGAATGAGGCCCTCTCTGGCCTTGTGCCTGAGGAGTCAGATTTAGACCCCTGTTTCTAAACAGTTCCAATCTTAGTGTGTAGGCTTCCCATCTGTAGAGTTCCCATTGTAACTTAAAATTGACTCACATCTTTCCTTTCATGTAAATCTGGAGCAGTAAAGTTAAAATTATGTCACCTTGAATTCCCAGTGATAAATGTTATTAGAAACCTTCTGCTTTCAAGCTGCATCTCCAAATGGCTTAGTTGAACTTTCAACTTTTTCATTCTCTCATGAAAGATGCAACACTGAGCAAACACGTGTCAGGATTCAGATAGAAAATTTGAAACAGCTAGTGGGGTTTTCACTTTGATTTGGAGTGGAAAAAGTAGGCAAAATGATAGAGTAATGCAGTTGTTAATAATTTTGTGGCTTGTCTCCCTTTGTTCATTTAACTCACATTAAAGGAGAGATTAGTCCTTGTCTGCAGATTAACAAGTGCTGTCCATGAGTATCTGAGCTTTAGACAAAACTGGAGTTTATTTCCAGTAGCTGTATGGAGCCCACAGGTGCATATTTGGTGACTGAAGTGCTTTTTGACTTCTTGAAGAAACCAAAGCTGCTGGTTTAAAACTGAACCTTGTTGTTAACCTGTGTGGCTTCTCTAGAGAAATCACATGGACCCTGTGAAAATGCATGCAGTTCTTAGCTTACCTATCACTTCATTAGCTATAAAGTCCACCTGTGGCTATCTGTGGTGTATTCCCTGTGCTGCCCCTTGGAGCGATCCAAAGTTCAGTGTACAGTGTTTACTTTCCTTCATTGCTGGTGTTGGAGTAATAGTCTGGGATGTTCCACAAAGCTGCTACTGAGCTGAAATGGTCAGGGAGCCTTTTTGGCAAGCAGGGATATACTCAGAAGTTGGATACTAGCATAGGTTTTGCTTGGGGAACTATTGGCCAGACTGGCTGAAAATTGAAACGTGTGCTGGTCCAAGATCCAGTTTAGCCTGTTTCGGAGGAAGTGACTAGAAGCAGTGCTTCCAAACAAAAACTTCAAAATTATTCAAAATTTTTAATACAGTGCTTTAGGTTGAATAGATTTTTTTCCTTGCTTGCAAAGAGAAATTAAATTTTCATTAGAGAACCAAAACAGGGCTAGGAGATGCAGAAACTCTGAATGCATTTTTATTGTCTGAAGAGACTTTGACTTCACCAATTCTCATTCTACCCAGTTTATTGTGAATAAAGACAAATAAATGTCAGGCTGGAACAGGATGTCAAATTCCTCAAGGCTGCTAGATTCTTAACTGGATTCTGCAAGGAAGTGAAGGTCTCCAGGTGGTGGGTAGCAACGTTTTGCATGTGTTGTAGCTTAGAGAAGGGCGTACTTTATACTAGGTGGAGTTGTAAGGTAGATGAGGACTTTATACAGGAGAAATGCAGTGTATGAACGTGGAGGTATAGATGTGGAGATAGGCAGGCAAATATGTGGGCTTGATAACTGGTCTCAGGGCTAAAATAAACAAAGGCTCTGAAACAGTGCTTTAATATGTGAAAACCATGATGGGAAGAAAAATATTCTTCAAGGAACAGTTTTCCTTTATGGAAGACTCTTTCCTTCATATAGCAAAGTAACCTATAGCAGATGTGTTTTAATTGGTTTTGACACTTCCTGACTCTTGTTGTTGCGGTATGCCAAATAGGAGTGGGAGGAAAATTTCTAAAGATATATTTGACTGTGAAATAGCTAATTTGGGGATACAGCAAAAAAAAAAAGAAAAAACACACTGAAATTTTGTGATACAGTCTCAAAAACTTCCTTTGGTTTACATACCTGTGCTAAAAGCCACTCTTCCTGCCTTCTGCTTAGCGTGTCTGTTGTGTCATGCTGCAATCAATTATTTACAGCAGGAGCTAGGCTAAAGAGGTGGGCAGACGAAAGGAGAGAAGGACTGTGGGTAGGGCTTGCAGAGTAAATTGCATCAGGCCATGAAAGAACTCTGTGGGAGCGTATCTAGGATTGCACTAATGTCTCTACCTCAGAATCCTGCTCCTGAAGGATATTTTGTCCCTGGGGTTTTACGTTCTGGCACCTTCCTGGACACTTTCCCAAGTGCAGTAAAATCTGATATGCAAAATACCTTTTAAGACTGTTCCACCAGTATTTTACATGAAAGTGAATAATAGACTAGGGCTTAGAGCAGAACCCGAGACCTGTATGTTTTGTATTAGTATAAAATACTGTACTTAAACTCTGTGCAAAGCACCTGAATGGAAGCTTTAAATCTTGAAGTAGATTGCTCATACTGAGATCTCTGAACTTCTGCTTTAGCAACTAAGGTGAAGCCAAGCTTTCACAATTTATTAATACTCACAATTCAATATTTCCCTTTTAGTATAGCATTAAAAAATAGGACACCTTTCTAAGTTACATTTGCAGAGCTGGAATTTAAAATACTGTCTACTGAGCCCAAAGGTTGGTTTTTACAAGTAAGCATTCCACTGAGTGCTTGGACCTGGCTTGATGATTCCTCTGTGACTTCTGAATACTTCTGTAATAAACATTCTGGAATGTTACCATTCAAATTCAGTTTTAGAAAAGAAAAAAGATACTTGTATAACAGCATCTGAGATTACAAGATACTTGCAGAAATTTTGCATCCATTAATCTTAATGCAAGCTGATACATTCTGAAAGCTTTAATGCTTTCACTTAAGTGTATTATTGAGATTTAAGAGTGTTCAGTGCTTGATACTGATAAATATAATATCATTCTCTTTTTAATATAAATAATTGGAATCATGCTGGTGGACCAAGAGGTGGCATCTCAACAGGTGAAACTCCATAAACCCCTAAATGCAAGGTGGAGGGGAAGGCGGGGAGCAGGGTGCTACTTTCTGATTAGCCAGCGCTTGGAAAACACCTTATGCAAATAGCAGAATTTATGGACATATTTGCTTGAAACACTTCAGAGAAAGGAAAAAGGAAAAACTGGGGACAGAATACTGTTGGGGTCATTAAGTAACAATCTGTAATTGCTTTTAAGGATTTACTAATTGTGGTATTTGTAAGAGCTGTTTCTAGCTCCTGTGTTCTTCATTCAGAGCATCAAAAAGAAGATCACTTGAATGATTGCTGTTTTGAATGAAGCAGGATTTCTTGTTTGAAAAACTCTGTGTTGTGTTGCAGATGATGGTCAGTGCTGCCTCTTAGCCGTTCTGTGAAAGTGATTGAGCATGCAGAGTGCATGGCTATAGGATTGATTTCAGTCTCTAAATCCTGTTTTTCAAATAAATACTTAATTGAGGATGCAAATAGGAAAGACAGCCCTCTTGACTTGGTTTCTCTGAAATACTGTAACTGTAGTCCTTGATCCCTGAGGTAGTTCTTGCGAACGCTGTTCCTGGAGCTAAATACTCGAAAGGATGAGCACAGTGGTGCCATTCATTATTATGGTCAGACTGGTACAATGCAAACTTCCAGCTGATAGTTTGTTCTCTAATATCTCCTTATGAAGCTGCGCTTTGAAATCAATTGGTTTATTTCCAGAGAGACAAGGGAATTGTCTTTGGCACACAGGACAACCTTCTGTTCTCAGGTTGGACTGTA
The DNA here is from genome assembly GCA_013397935.1 of Dasyornis broadbenti. Lineage (NCBI taxonomy): Eukaryota > Metazoa > Chordata > Aves > Passeriformes > Dasyornithidae > Dasyornis > Dasyornis broadbenti. The sequence continues at coordinate 2,034,638 of VZRN01004506.1, read as the reverse complement.
AGCAGCTTACAATGCCAAGCACTCTGGGGTGGAGAGACGATACCAGTTCTGGTGAGGACGTAGTTTCTTCTAATCCATATGGTACTCGGGTTCCCCGCTTCAGGAATTCTTCCTGCTGCATTCAGCCTCGGTCTCAGCCCTGGAGTCAATGCCCGGCAAGAGCAGATAGGTGTGGTGGCTGGAGCGAGCGGCCTGGGAGGAACCAGCCTTTCGGAATGATTGCCCATGGCTCGTCCTGGTGCAGAAGAGGTCTGAGGTGCTCCAGCAGGCAATAGAGGGGGTGAAGGACAGTGTGGTTGCCACTTGCTTGTGTTCATTCTTGCCCATGGGTGCTGCCTTTTCTTCAGGCTGACGGCCACTGTTGAGAGGTAAGCTAGAGAAGGGTTCTGGCCTGCGTACTACCATCAAATAGGGACTACGCTGTAGCAAGCCTTGGGTATCTCTGTGGTGCTAGGCTGCTGCAGTTAGCGCAGAAAATTTTAGTTTTTTTTTTTTTTTAATTGGTTTGGATTTTTTAATTGGTTTGAATTTAAGGTATTTGGTTTTATGTCAAGAAAATCTAAGATAACAATATGCTTTAAGTTCTTTCAGTTAATTAAAATTTGCGAAAGCCATGTACCAACCTTATCCTGCAAACTGTTGGTTTGCAAATCGTCTATTTCTCTTGGTAAAATTTATTTCAGTCATTGCTTAAAATTTTACTGGGATATTTGTGCTGCTTTGCATTGGTCAAAAAGCACAGAGGAAACAGTTGCTTTATATTCTTAATGTGACGATTTGTGCTGTTTTGTTTTCAAGAGCATTACAGGCTAAGGGCATGTGGGATCTGCTGCCCAAAATAAGTGAGGTGATTTCCTCAGAAGTAAGAAATGTCAAAAAATGTAATTCATGTGATTCTGTAACTGAAGGGAAATAATGAATTAGTCCTCTTAAGTTACATTTATTTATAACAATGGATTTCTAATTAAGATATCTATGCAATTTGCTTCTGTTCCTGCCCGACATGTAAATATTCAATGTGTTGCTTAATAGAAGTGTATTTCTTTTGAATTCCAGCCTCTGGTCCCTTTGGAATTTGAATCAACTGGCTTGCATCAACTGACAGGGATTTTTCCAGTTATCCCTTCAAAGCTATTTTCCTGGTTCTGCTTCTCTCAGCAGACTTTATCTCCTAGTGATATTAAAGATTGAATTGCAGTGCTGTTGAATGTCCAACAGCCATGGCATTGAAACTGCTGCTGTTCCCACTACTGCAGAAGTTTAATGTATGGCTTTGGCAGACTACGTAAAGAACTGAGATTTGCTCACCATAAACAAAGACATGAAGGTATCAATTTTGTCTTTTTGTTTTCAGAGGGTCCATATGGAATATTTGCTGGCAGAGATGCCTCCAGGGGACTAGCAACTTTCTGTCTAGATAAAGATGCACTCAGAGATGAATATGATGACCTATCGGACTTAAATGCTGTACAGATGGAAAGTGTAAGAGAGTGGGAAATGCAATTTAAAGGTAAATTCTCAAATTATCGGCTTAAGGAAATGCTTTTAATAAAAATTACTGACTGGGGCTTGGGGAAGCTTTTAAAGAGATATTGACAGTAATATTATCATGGAATATGCTGAGTTGGAAGGGACCCCCAAGGATCATTGATTTCAACTCTTACCCCTGCACAGGACCATCCCCAAGAATCCCGCCCTGTGTCTGAAAGCATTGTCCAAATGCAGCTTGAACTCTGTCAGGCTTGTGCTGTGACCCTGGGGAGCCTGTTCCAGTGCTCAACCACCCTATGGGTGAAGAACCTTTTTCTCATATCCAACCTTAACCTCCCCTGCTGCAACTCAAGGGTTGTGTCACTGGTCACCACAGAGAAGTGTCTGCCCCTCATTGTCCCCTCATGAGGAAATTGCAGCCTGCAGTGAGGTCTCCCCTAATGCGTGTGCAATGTAACTTTGTTAAGAAAAGACATGGGATTTCAGGCCTTTCTTCCACAGAGAGGCTTTCGCTCTATCTTACTACAGCTTTTTTAACCTTTTAATTTTTTACAAGAAAACTGTTCTCTCAGCTCTTCAGCACAGAATTTTCACTCTCAGATCTCATCAGCTTAGCCGGTGGAACTCCTGCTCAAGGTTGTTGGTTTTGGATGCTATTAGGACTAGGAGTTGTTTTAGCATAAAGGGTTGAATGAGTTTGTCTCAAAACAATTTCTGACAAATGTGAAAGTATACCTCTGGAGGGAGGGGGAATCATTTTTCACGCTAATTGAAATCAAAACAGGCTGAAGGATTGAAGAGCAGCAATTCTAGGCCTTGGGTGATAAATTTTGCCTGATCAAGAGGATTGGAGGAGACTGGAAACAAAGTACTCACAGTTAGAGAAAGTCATTGAAGAAAGATTGCTTTAGGAGGTGTTGAGCTTGCTGCTAAATTACCATCAATTTCAGTGATTGAGATTTAGAACCGTAGTGTGTAGGAGAAAAAGTGAATTTGCAGTAGTATGGGCTAGCAAGCAAATGCAGCTGTATTTAATTGTAATGGAATCATAAATCTCTTTCAGAAAAATATGACTACGTAGGTAGACTCCTAAAACCAGGGGAAGAACCATCAGAATACACAGATGAGGAAGATACCAAGGATCACACTAAACAGGAATGAACTTTGTAAACAACCAAAGTCAGGGGCCTTCGGAACTGCAACCTCTTTATTCCCCATCACAGAATGTCCTGCATCTTTGGGTACAGTTCATCTGCTGCGAAAAAACATTCAACAGGTTTTGTACAAGGAAAATAATATACTCACAAATGAAGATTTGAATACTAGACATTCTTTGTGCTGCCAAATTTTTTGTTGCAGTTTATCTGTAATGTCTGGTTAGGCTTCGTTAGTGAAGAGGGGCCAGGGATTTAAAGGCAAAAATGCTATTCCTTTTTATCAGTAAGCTGAAGCCTTCAACTAGTGTATCTTACAAGCTCTCTAAAAGATGTGGGTCTTCAAGCTCAGAGGAAGGTTTGAATCTTGTTTCGTGTGTGTCTTCTCCTTCAGCATTAAAGAAAGATGTATTCATCCACATCAGCAGCAGTACAGTAGAACACTGAAGCTGGTGTTAAAATGTGAATTTCCAATTTTGTTTTGTATGTGGGCGTTAGTAGCCCGGCAGAATACTTCAGTTCTCTAAGAGAAGTCCGTGTAGATTAGGATGGGGATAAAAGTCATCCTTTTCTCGAAAGGATTGGGTAAAAATGTTTCTTCTGCAACAACTATTATCTGAAGCCTGCCTCTCCCCCTTTTTCCCATCCTCTAAATCAAATCAAATATTAATTGTGCCTTATTTCGCTTACATAGACTTGAATTGTTTTAAGGGACAGCCCCCAAATTGCGGTTTCATAGTCACTACAAGCAGCAGTGAGACTGAATTGGAATGTTCTGTCGACTGGAAAACCTTGATGTCATTCTGTGTATAGAATGTAAAAGAGGAGTACTCAGTGTTACTGCCATATGTTAATACTTCATATACTTAAATTAGCATTGTGATGGCCAAATGCATACTCCCATGCTTCTTTTTAATGAATTACAAACACACAAAAAAAGTCTCCCTTCCTTCTCTTCCAGAAGCTGCCTAACTTTTGGGAGCATAGCCTTCACATCCCCGTAGAGTGAAGGGGCGTTGCGCGTGTGTGTCTGTGTGTGTGTCTGTCTGAATGCAAGACTTGGGAGGGATTGTTTCTGCAGATATTGTAAATACGAGTACCATTTTAATAAAGCATGTACAATACCACATGTGCTGTCAGACTTTGTGTAGAAGCTGTTAAGCAGAGCTGGAATATGGTGGATTAAAAAGGAGAAGAAGTCTTGGATAGATGAAGCAGCCACTGCTGCTCCTTGTCCCGGTGGAGTTATTTCCCCTTCCAAGTCCCAGCTGTTGAGGAATCTTGAAGACTTACTCAGGTAAGCTGTATTTAAGAGACTAAACCCATGCCAGTGAATTTATGGTGGGGGAAAAAAGCAATTTAAATAAAGCATTTTAGGAACTGAGTGTAATGTAGAGTATAAGGAATGTGTCTCATGGCATTAAGAGGACAGGAACGGCAGCTTCGTGGCTTACGTTTGTACCTGTGGTTGCAGATTTCACCTGTGATAAGTCTACAGTAACGATATATATATATACATTCTGTTGAACTGTAAACTCTGAAATTCCAGGGATGACTACTTTTTTATTCCTATATGACTGAAAGAGATTCATATTGATGTAAATGAAACAAATAAACAAAAACTCCTCTGCGGAATCGTGTGTAACTCACGTGTCCTGGAAGGCAGGTTGAATTCTCTTTCTTGCATCTCCAGCCTTGGAATAGAATCATTTTAGCATGGAAGAAGTAACAGAAATTGAGCTGTTTCTCCATAGAAGTTGTGTTTGCAGGCTCCTATACAGGCTGGACACTCCTGGGAGATGTGAATTCAGTAAGCACTGGCTTCTGCTTGGGTCACGTCCTTATAAGCTGAGCAATGGTGCAGTGTCCAGGCTTGGACTCAGTGTCTGCTAATCATCTAACTCTGCTGAAATGCTGGGCATGTTGCTGTAACTAACCACAGAAATATGTGGTTTAAATGGAACAGTGGGAACTAACAGGATAAATAAAAGCTTCTTCGCATAGGACGAGGGCTGGGAGTAATTAAACACCAGTTCTATATCTAGATGCTTCACTAGGGAATTTTTTTCTTTTAAGTAAGTCTCACTATAAAAGGTTTTACACTACATTTACAGTATGCCTTTCAGTTTTAGCTATTGCACAGCTGTTGCACCTGATCATGGCACCCAGCTTGTCTAGCTGTGGAACAAGAAAAAGCAGCTTGCCCAACTCTCCCTTAGGACAGTGGGATAAGTTCTTTTTTTCCCCAGGTTTCCAAATGAAAATACAAGTATGTGTTACAGCTTCTACCGTACAGTCATAGCTGGAGGTTCTCGGCACTTGCTGTGAGGTTTCTCTGCACTTCACTCAGTACAGCTGTTGGTATTGCCACATCTGGCACGGCTGTAGCATCAGCTGTGCCTCATGCTTGTATCTGCTTGATGGACTAACTTCCTACCGGAGAAAGAAAGGTAACTTTTGAAGGAAGGGTTATTTTGCATCTGCTGTGACTTATTAGCTCAAGTGCAGTCTTTTCCTTTCCCTTGCTATCAGAAAGGTGGTGAAGCTTAATCACAGTGAAGTTACATGTAGTTGTTTCTTAAAAATTGTTTTAGAATGACAATGCTTAAATTTTAACTTTTAGGATTAGCTGAACCACACGATGGGTAAAGGGTGAGTTTTGCTTTGAAGCGTCTTAATGATAACTATGAAAAATGTTGCAGACTTAAGCCTTAATTTTGATGTTTAGTGGATTTAAATTAACATCCATCCTACATACAAAGTCACTAGTGATCTAAAGCTGGCAACTTAAAAAAAAGGCTTTAAAGCACACTAGCTTTCATATTTATAAAAAGTTGACACATACGAAGCATAATTTAGCATAACATCAGATTCATACAAACTTCAGAGCAATTATAATTTGATGGAGACATTCAACCTTGGAACATTCATGTCAATCACTTGGTCAAAATTCACTGTTAAGTAAAATGACAGGCAGGTTGATACTGTGTCAAATTTTGTTTAAGCAACATGAGGGTCTTGATGGAAGAATTTCTCATCTTTAGAAACAAAATACATTTCCAGTTTAATATATGACTTGTTTTCCTAGGCTAAACTTGGTGTTAAATTAGTTTTAGTCATCGTTTGTTTTGACACTTCTGCCTCATTTTGTACACCACTTCCCAAAAATGCTTCATTTTGCCAAGAGATATATTTTCAATCCTCCTTAGTTAAAAAAACACAAAAGTACCATGTTTTTACTTGATCTGAACATTTTGATTTCCAGTAAGGACTATAGCATTATCTCACGTGCTTGTACATGTTTGTATCTTTTTATTGAGCTACATCTACTTTTCCTTTATGAAGATTTAAATTCTCTACCGTTCAGAGTTGGGCACAGGATATAAAATCACCCTGGCACTCTGCTGTTGATGATGTTTCACTTTAAATATCTCAGTTCCAAGTTATTTTCTAGCTTTTTTTTTTTCCTTCCTGCAAAATCAGTTCGATTTTACTGTCTTCACTGTGAAAGGCAGGGAGCAGTCAAACACTTCATAGGCTTTGTTTGAGTCTCTTTGACAATACAGTAAGTTTGTGGGGTTTTATTTTCTCTAGGAAGAGGTGCTATTCCTCCGTATGGAATAGTACGAAAGATTTGGCTCTTTATTCCTTTCCTCTTTCACATGAGTAATAATGTAACTCTGGCCTTGCAGACTTATAAATGCGAAGCAAATCCTTCTCCTGGCTTCTAATTTATGGTTAAAGGTAAATGTTTCCTAATGGGTGCTCCCAGATTGGGTTTAAGCTTGCTTTGACAGAACCTGCGTGCCAGGGCTGGCTGAAATGCAGGTGAAGGGTTGTGCACCTGAAACCCCAAAAGCACCGAGGCTGAAGACAGCAGAGAAGAAAGCTCTTGAGGTGACAGGTCGAGCCTGGTGTAGCTGTAGAATTTGTCGGGAAGAGATCCTTGGCTACTTCTAAGTGCCCTCTCTGCCTGGAGCCAAGTGTCATTTGTCACCTCAGCAGTGCCTGAAGCAAAGGCTGCAGAGTGGAGGCTGCTGTGAATACAAACTCTTTTCCATCCATTCTTACGCTCTATCTCCCACAGAAATCCAAATCCCTGCTAAAACACAGACAGGCTACTGCTGCTTGGTGTAGGAAAACTATCTGTTCTCCACCAGGAAGAAGTGCCAGCTTAAGTCTGCCCTTTTAAAAAGCCATTAGAATCCAGGATTTTGAGCATGACAATAATGTTCCTGTCTTTAGGCAGGGTAGTGTTTTGAAGTGTTTGTATGGTTATTTGTCAACAAGAAAGGAAGACAAACCCAGAAATTCTTCAGCAAGCACATGGGAGACTTTTTAGACAAGGTCCAAGACTTGCAAAGTCATCAGTCGTAGACCACTGTTAGCATCAACCAGTCTTAAGACATAGTTAAGATTGGATTAAATGGACCTAAAAGGCATGGGAAGGGATGTTGGATACTGACAAGGTCTGTCAGTTACTGAGAGGTGATGAACCACTTGAGACCAGTGAAACAAGCAGCAATGCAAGGATCATTTTTCCCTTCTGCAAGGGAAGAGAGGAAAAATTCAAGCCCATGGGAAATGAAAGGGGCATTCCTGAGAGGCAGCCAGAGCTGTGGCTGGACTTTCACTCTCCTTGCTTCCTGCCACATTTTATCATTCACCTGTCATATTTTTGACAGCTACCCAATCATAAGCCAAGAATAAATCAATATTGAACTTGAAGAAAGCTGGCTCACATTCCAAGAAGCACTTCCACCTTTAACAGGCTCGGTTTCCGTAACTACTTCAGTGCAGCAGAAATTCCTATGCAAATCTACAGCCTTACACTCTTTCAAGTTGTTTTTCTTCACATTTTGGGGGAAAAATAAGTTGATATACAACGCTGTTAGGGTTTTTTGTTGTTTTTATAAAATTTTTCAAGATATCACAAAATTACACACACTAAAAGCTTAATCTGCACATTTTCCAATGAAAAATTGAAATATCTTAAATTTATTACTTGTATATACAATTTCAATCCAAATTTACATTCGCATCATTTTCATGGGTAGCAAAAGGCATGGATCAAACACAGGACTGAGATGTGTCACTTCAGCATATTTATAGGATATTTACTTAAAATCTTGGTATGCGTTCATTTAAACTTATTTATAACAGGCCACTGACAAAAGGCTGGATTTTGTGCTGAAATGGTACAAACTGTGGGGAAGGTCACTGCTACCATCTGCTCCTTTCAACGCAAACATCCATTATTTGTTTCAGTGTGATTCACCAGACAATGACTGAAGAATTAACAGATTCATTATAACCTTTGAGAGCTGATAGTTTAAAACTCCATCCATGGCTGTGCTGTCAGTTTAAGGCATCTGTGCTAGACATCACTTTTTGACCTTAAATGTTAACTGAAGTAATTCTGCAGTTAACTAACAAAAAGCTGGAATTCCTCTCACCTACCCTGGAAGAGAAGTTATTCACTTGGTTCTTCTTGAGTCTTCAAAGTAATGAAGTTAATAAGACATGACAGGTTATAAACATCCCCATCTTTCAGCTACAAAAATGAATTTGTATTTGAATAACTTACATTCAGTGAAATTGTCTTTAGACCTGTTTGAAATCACTTAGGTGTAGCGAGCACAATTTAAGCAGAACTTCATTCAGATATTGCAAAATAAAGCAAATAAAATTTACAAGGAATACTTTGTTTCCCTCCAAACTAATTCTTACTTGAAATATGGCAAAAAAAAATTTCAAAATTATGCCTCTCCTGCTAGAGTTCATAATCATAAAAGAATTCAAATGAAGACACCTCTCAAGCCCAGAATAATCTGAATAGTTGGCTGTTTTAACAACCTGCACAAACTGTAGATACTGAATGTTAATTTAAGACACTATGAAATCAAAAGCTCAATTTTCCCCTGTAGTTTTCTGTTGCTTGAGTTATTAAAGAACCAGTACTGAAGGAAATATCTGCAAAACTATCCCAGTTATGTCCACTCAAACTCCATACTTAACAAAATACTAACTATGGAGACCCTGAAAAAAAATAGAAACTATATCTTTAAATAGAATCCAGAAATGCAGTTTCACATACAGCTGCATGTTCTCGAGTGTGCTTTTGCAAAAAAACATACTTTTTGATAGCTAGCTTTGAAAGCAAACCAATCACATAGATCCTTCTTTTCCATTTAATATTCTACATATAATGCAATCTCTTTTTCCTTTGGTAAAATACAAATGATGAGGAAATACGGGTAAGGAAAGCACAGTAAATAACGTGGGTATATCATACCTTTTATAAGAAATCTGAGCTGAAATGTAAGGCATCCCTCGAAGTATTTTTTGCATATGCAAGGAATGCAGTTCTTTGTAAACAAAAGCTTGAGGAAAGCAATACTGAAGCCAAAGAATCTTCCCTAGGATCCTTCCAATGATCCCGTAACCAAGAGCAACTCTCCTAGGGCAAGTGTTTTGGAACTAAATCCTGTGAAAAAGAGAATCCTATCCTTTGTCTTTCCATACATTTTTAATCACGTAGTAGAGATTGCCTCGCCTTGAAGATCTCCAGATTAGAAGAGTGATGTCAAAGTTGATTCTCGAGGGCACAAGCTCATCCAAAGTCTATTTTTCTGGTACATCACTTTCTATAGATTTTGTGGCAGCATTGCTACGGCCTGCGGAGGCTTGCACAGTATTCCTACAGGAAACACTTTCCAGCGCCTGAGACTGACAGGCAGCAGAGGGTTTGGTGGTGGAAAGTGTTTTAGAAGAATTACACTGATGTCTGCGATGACCTGAATCCTCACCTGATCTCCTCCTGCCAGATTCTTCACCAATAGGAGGCTGAAAATAAACATGGGCAACACGTTACATGTTTTGCCGTAAAGCCGGGTCTTTTTGCCTTTCCACAGACTTGTAGGACCGAAAGGATTAGGTCCTCAGGATTTATCAAGCTGCCTTTTCATCTCAGATTACCTTGCAGTAAGAATATCAGTACACCAAGTATTATTTAAAACAGGCATTGAAACTTACATCCACCCTGAAGTCCTCCAGTCTCTTAAATTTACTCAGGTATTCTTGCAGTTTGGAATCAACAGCTGGAGTCTTGTGCTGAGAGTATTTTAGGTAAGCCCAAAATTTTTCCAGTCCATACAGCTGACCTAGTAATGGAAAAAGATAATTTTACCGCTTTACAAAGGTCAAATTAAATTAAAAACTTAATTATTCACTGGTAACTATAATTTTAAGAGAACTGGAGATAAAAAAAATATGAACAAAAGCTGTTCTTGGTTAGTTAACAAGTCAGTGCCAAGGAATTGGGATTATCTTCAACTAATGTTACCACAGTGTGAGCAGTGACAAGTCTGTGATAATTACCAGCTTCATAGTCCCTCTTTGTTTCTTGCTGGAAATCCTCGAATATTTCCTTCCTGAATTTCTTTTCTAGGCCATAGCTGTAAAATCTGAACAAGCATTCCAAGCCATACCTGGAACAGAACAGAGACGCATGAAAATCCATCTTGTCTCTTTGAATCAGAGAAATAGAGGCGGGGGAACTGGGGGAAAGGAAGGGAATTATATCCAAGGGCAGTGACAATCTCCTTTGTGATCATTTTTCTAGTATTTTTGTAAGACAAGAAGCAGTTTGAACAAGTTGAATGAGGCTGAGAATGTCTTCACCTATGGAAGGAAGAATCTTAGGTGTGTTAGCACAGAACTGACTTGTCATGGTCAACAAGTTGGAGGATTTTGTAGAATTCAGAACTGATTACAGGTCAGGAAATCATGCACATTTAGCTGTTCATCAGCAAAGCACAAATACATACTGATTTTTGCTTTTAAAATAACTTAAACACACTGCTATTTTAAAGATTTACAAAAAGTCAAAGGCAGTACTCAAAATGTTCACTGAAGATATATGTGAACTTCACAGTCATTAAAAGGAATGGTAAGGCCTCAGGAAAAAATACCTGTAGTGTTCCTTTGCATCCTCTAGAGCAAGCTGTTTAAATTCTTCATACATTTTCTTGTTGAAGTGATCTCTCAGAAAAAAGGACCAGAAACGAAAAAGTGTGTTCATTTCTTGGGACTGGCCAATTCCCAACCGTTTCCTCTCTGGAAGAGAAAAAAAAAAAAAAAAAAAGAACAAACCCACTATTTTAATTTTTCACCAGAATATTTTTAAGTGCCTTGCCTTTAGTAAAAAACACACCAGATCTTCTGGTAACGTCATTTCAAATTTGAGGGTGGTGTTTTTTTTTATGGAACGTGAAGTTAAATGGAAAGCAGCGTTCCTTAAACAGAAGCATCAAATAAATTTTGCTTTCCTTTCCCAACAAAAGTTAAGGATGAGGAACCACATCAAGAAAACTGGTATCAGACATCACCTGGAATCTTCTGCCTAAAATTTTAGGAAGTGCACGGAGCACTTACCTGTTAAACACCTTCGCCGGTATTTGTGGTACACCTGCTGAGTAAAGCCATTTTCCTTTAACAGTTCATGAGATGGGTGCTGGAATTTGGGAAGAGAATTTGGAGTACAGCCATAACCTGCTAGTGGAGCTCCTTCTGAAGGTGAGGCATTGGAACTGCTGGAAAAAAACCCAACATATTTCTGATCTATAAACAGAGTTTTTCTGCAGAGTTTTAACCCACCCTGACGTATGCAAGAGCCCGTCATGGTGACTGCTGCAGTGCATCTGGGTTTGGGTGCACCTCAAGAAAATCAGATACTGTGCTAATTAGTCAAAAACAGAGGCAGTTTTGGACAATGATAATTAAACCTTATTCCTGTCACGCCTGATTTTAAATGACCCCTGAAACAGACATCAGTGCCTCAAGTACTGCTGCTATATCATTGATTAAAACACGTTGCGATCACCCGTCTGCCTAGCTTGTTTCCAAACAGCCTTGTATTCCATATTTTTGTCTCTCTTGATCATTCTTTTCTTGCTTCCACGATATTTATAAGTTGTCTTTAATAGCCTGTTTCTCCATTAGTGCTGAGAACTACCTGCAAATAAATTTTGAATAGCAACAGCAAAGTTTACCTCACAGAGGAAGTTCTTGGCCTGTGGTCTCTGGAATCCATCACCCAACCAACATGGCATTCTAAGGGAGGATTTGTACTGTGGCGTGTTTTTCTTTTTCTTGGAGTCTAAGAAAGTAAATGAAGGATTTATTTCCCTAATTTGACTTCACTCACTCTCTCTCTCTTAAAACAGAGATCTAAAAATTTTATAATTTGTTAGATAACAGAATATAAAGTCACAAGACCACAGCTTCATAACCTGAAGATTAGTCTTATGTAACTAACCAAAATCTTAAACACTACACTTCTTTTAGTAAGGACTTTCAAGGAAGAAGACTCAAAAAGCACTTCATAGAAATAAAAAAATTATTATGGTAAATATTTTGCAGATTAACAACAGGAGTACAAGCATGTACTTTTTTGCCTTTTAATTCTTGTTAACCTGTATGCACCAACATGAGCTTTATAGGATTTTTCTGCTTGGTTTTTTTTTAAATATCTTTTTCTACTTACCTTTACATCAAAGGATCGCGCTTCTTTAACAACAGGGTAGAACCTGGGTGTTTTGTTTGGATCCTGCAGCCTTGGGGTGCGAGGTGTTCGTGGAACGAAGCCAGGGTGGAAACGGGGGGAATCTGGGACGGCTGTTGGCAACGACCGAGCCATTCCTGCTGTTGGAGGTACTTCAGTACTTAGGAAATTACATGTCAGCTCCTCTGCTAAATATGCAAGCAGCAAAGAGAAAGTGAGGTGGTTTTATGGAGCTACTTTAGAGATGCCATTAGCATGTAACCCAGCAAATGTTAATAGTACCAGTGTATCGGAAATACCTCAAGAGATAAGATTTGGACGTTGTGACTGCTCAGTAATGTTATGACACAAGTAGTAAATTCTTCTAATCTCATTTCCTTCTATCCCTGTATCCCATAAAAACGCTGGTTTCTATAAAATGTTTCACAGCTTCAGTTTAACTTTACACATTGTAAATTCCAAGTTACACAAACAAAGAGCACCTGGCGCTGGTGGATAGTGACAACAAAACAGAACAAGTGCCAGCTTCTCATCATTCAATTGAAACCATGCTACCCATGAACAGTTGAAAAATTAGCAAAGAGAAAACCCCTCAGACTGCTGACTGAATCAAAATTAAAATGTTACACAGACAGAAGGAGTCAAAACACCTACAAGAGTGGTTCTTTATTACAGACATTCTGTAAGAAAATTACTTTTATACTTACCTTTCTGTAACCCTGGAGGTCCTGGAGGAGCTTCTTCAGTTGGATCAGCAGTTTCTGGTGCAAGACTAACAAATTCATCCTTACTAATGAGGTTTAGCTTCTTAAAGTTCTCAATCTCTTGCTGAATTAGAGAAAGCAAATTGTAAATGCAAAGCAGGGTAATAGATACCATCCTGAGAAACAGATGCCTTTCATGAAGCGAAAATAAGCCAGAATTGACACTCAAGTACCCACACACCTGTCTCAGGTGACACGTGCATGTTGTGAAAAATCTTGTCAAATCATTGTCAAGACCAGAACAACAACAAAAAAATATTTTCTCTTGCAGCTTGCTATTTCTCACTGCCCTCTTCATGTCTGCTGGTTTCTTAGTCCATTCTAATCCATATTCTAATTTCTACCTTTATTTCTTGCTCTTATTCTCAGCATTCATTTCCATCTTTGTCAGCCTGCTTTTGTATGGACACGGTCCATTTGCCCATGAAGCTGCTTCCCCTCTTTGTGCACATATAAAGCCCCTTTCCCTCACCACTCAGTGTTTAGGTTACTTCATTTTAACTATTGTTCTAACAGACTACAAAGCAAACAGAACCTAAATATCAAACTACTTGAAAATGACTGTATTACTTTCCTCGCATTATCTCATCTCAGACATGTGCCCTGTTCCCCTCTGGATAGGGATGTGCTGCTGTTATGAAACAAACTATTCACAGAACAAGAAAACATTGGAAAACTTGAACCATCTCCAAAGTGTTAAAAAAAATATTCATTCAGTGGTTTTGGTCAAGTCTGTGGCATGAAAAACTTGGGTTTGCTTTCAACTGTAAAGGTAATTCAGCAGACCTACAAATTACTGTCACTTTTCTGTAGCATTTTACAACTACATAGCAGATGGCTGAAATTAATTTGGGAACTGTTTGGACAGGCAGAGTTTTCAGGTCAAAAATTAAAGAGAGTTACCTTCATCATGGCATCATTTTCACTCTGATCCATCCACAAATCCTGTTCATAGTAGTACAAGCCATCATTAATGACTTTAGCAAGTTCTGATGTAATTTTTGCACGGCACACACGGTTGCCAGCACGGTCTCCACAAGGATGTTTTTTCACATATGGTGGTGTCTGTGTTACAATCAAAATCTTGTTTACATCCTGATCATCAATTTCATAATCAGAATCGCTATCTGACCAATCAGTAAATTTATTCTTCCGACACTGATTTTGTTCCATCTCTTCATCAAACAAAAATTCAAGTTCTTCCTGCTCTTGTTCCTCTGGAGGTGGGGGTGGCTGGTGTTGATCTGGTGTTTGATCAGGTACAGGAGCAGTTTCCTAAGTTGGAAAAGGTTTTATATTTTAATTGGATAATGATTTTCCAAACGGTATTGCATTATCAAGCATCACATATGTTAAAATGTTTAAAACCTTGGTTTACAGTGTAACCTCAAAGTTGGTTTTGCAATTGTTTATTTGAACATAATTTAAAGGATTTTGATTTTACCTTTAGCTTGACAGTGGATGCACGATGCCTCTTCTTCACTTCTATCCAAGGTTCAGAGTCCAAATCAGGCAAACTTGTAGACAGTCCTTTAGACATTGTCTGAAAATTATTTGTTTCAGCATTTTCCTTTGGACTCAGAGGGCTTCCCACTCTTGGAGAACTTGGTGCAGACTCTAGCAGTAGAAAACAGTAGTTCAGTTGTGGATTGTTGTCTTTTGCTTGTTTTTCAGCTGTTTCACTGGTCTTTCTTTTAACCACAGATACCATTTTTCTATCTCTCTGGATAAATATAATGCTGATCAAAGAATTTTTCATTTTTAAGAGACAGCTTTTCACTTGTCACTCAACATTTCAGAATAAGATCAATTCTAAGAATTTATTTTCATGGAAATTTTCTTCATAGTCTGTGAGACATTACGTGTTGTTCAGAAAAAAAGAGCAACATCATTAGGATCATGTTTTCTCCACATCACTCTCTAGCTCTATGGATGAGTGCCTAACTCCATCTTCATTCTTCCCATTTAATTTCAGCCAGCATTTTAGTAAAAGATTTCCTTGCCAAGGGTTGTCAGCAAACAAAGCCATCTCCCTATTAATAATGTGAATGAGTTTCCTATCCAAAACAAGGATGTACCAAATAAAGAGTGAACTTCCAGCTGCCATAAAAATGAAGCAGATTTTAGGACTAGTTTAAGATTAAAATTACAAATTCCACAGAATTATGGTCCACCGTTCTATATTCTGGGGAATTGTCACAGCCATAACACACAAGAGATGTTTTTATCTACTTCCCGTCAGCCATGTGACTTGGCAAGTGCGAGGCTGGCAGGCAAAGCAGCTGAATAAACCGTTACCAAATGTACAACTTCTATTATGAAATCAGTATCAGGAGGCAAATTTCCTAAGCTAGACAGACAGCACTAAACTTATGGTTCTGTGAAATAAATTCTTTACCAGTATGTGAGCCAAAAGTTTGGCCTGGTATGAATTCTGGACAATTGATGAGCTGAGAAAAGTCAGTTGGAGGCAGGTTGCACGGAGGGGGACCTGGAATTGGCCACTTCTCTGGATCAACCCTTTTTCTTAATTTCTGATCCACAGTTTCAACTTCTGTGCTGTCCTTCAAGGCCTGTGTGACAAGCATATTATAACATGAAAAACTATCAACAAAAAAAGAAAAAAAGCCACCAACTTGGCCACTTACAGTCTCTTTATAGAATCCTTGTCATTACAAACAGAAATTTTTCTTAACTTCATAGCACTGACTTTAAATGGCAGCACAGAATTAACCAAGCAACTTTTTAAATACATCCTTCTGAATGATTTTACCTCCAAAATGAGTGCAGCATTCGTAGTCAGAGCTTGCATCCGACGGAAACTGGCGATCAGTGACACAGGCAGAAATCCTTGTTGGTCCATCTTTCTCCTCAGAAAAAAGTCTCTCTCCAAATTTTCTGTGCTGAAATAATATTCACTGCAGGACGAAACACACAAACCTAAGCTTATTCTACAGCTGAAGAAAATCCTGAAGTAGCAACCTAGATTCCTTGTTAAAGTCTTCCATTAAAAAACAGAGCGCACCCTGACATCAACAAAATCATTCTTCAACAGCTGTATTACTACAGAAGACTCACAGAGCAGCAAGCATGCTTGACAGGTTAAGACAGACTTACAACTCAGTACAGCACAGAGGGGTAAAAATCAAAGCCTTGTTACATTTGCACAACCAAAAACTACGCTCGTTTTCCTTCACCCACCCCCTCCCTCGTTACTTACATGGACAGAAGGGAACAACTTAGTCTTGGCCTCCACACAGATGAAGGACAAGCACTGCTTACAGTCAGGGCACAAGTTATGTCCCACACAGCAGTATCAGTTCATCCCGAACTGCATCTTTTATTGTCCCAGTTTCCAGTGCATTAGAAGGTTTAAGTATCCTATCTGAGTGTGGAGGTACAGATATACACTCTGAATCATCAAGCATGCTTGTGGGAAGATGAGAAAACAAAACCAGTAATGTATTCATCATGAAACTGCACCAAAAAGGCACAGCAGTTCATGGAGGAAGGGAGTCTTAAGGAATAGATTATGTTTAGTGGATAAAGAAAGAAAGGGACATTTCAGGAATCTGGTAATACCACAGAGACAAGGAACAAACAGCAGAAAGACAATGACGCTGCTCTAGGAAATAATCTGGGTGTCAAGATTATACTTATAAAACATAGTTTTATACTTAGCGAAGATAAAAAGTAAGGAATTCAAATCATGATCTGTCACACAGAGCAAGGGAACAAGAAAATGTCCTGTGACAAAGAATGGAACCCCTTCCCCACAATTTAATCATGACAACTAAAATCTAGGCCTTCCATTGAGCTTACACATCATACCGTGATTTTGCACGACATCCAAGGAATACTAACTCCTCATCACATTCAGAAAAACGCATGTAGGGAAAGACTTAATGGAAAGCAGTTCAAATTCTATGACAAAAATAGAGGTAGTGTAAAAAGAAAATGAGAAGGTAATAAAATGCTGAGGAAAAAAGCTGCACGTGCAAATGTAAATAAAGATAATTCTCATTTCAGCAACGTATAAAACACTAAGTCTCTCCACTGAAGCTGGGATCAAGTTTAAAGTCACCAAGATGAAGGCACTCTGATGCCATCACTGATCCAAGCAGATCCTTGACAGCATTTCTTTAATTTTTTGTAGCTGAAGAAATTTGAACCGAAAGCTGGCTCTATGAGACACACAGAATCACACTCCAAATAGTCTGACTTGGAAGGGACCCACAAGTATCCTCAAGTCCAACTCCCAAGTGAATGGCCCGCACAGGGATCGAACCCGCGACCTTGGCAGCATCAGCACTGTGCTCTGACCAACACTCAGCTCCAAGACAATGAATTTAAAAATCTCAATGCTGGACAAGACAGGACAAATGGAAACACTGCTATTAAGTCAAAGCAAACAGAGAAGAGAACAAGGCTTTTGGAGAATTAAGCTCTTACTCAGAGCCACGTATGACCAGTGAAGCAAGAGGGCACAAAGTTTCTTTCAAGAATATCCTGTCTACTGTTCTGAGCTGCTACATTCCTTTTCTCCTCCCAGTCTAGAACATAAGCAAGAACAAATGCCATATACCAACATTTGACTAATGTTACCTTTACAATCATACAGTAAAGGTAAAATCTTCTAACGATTCACCTAGTTAAAAAATCCACAAGCAGAAATGGACAGTGACTGAACTTGACTCAAACTGCCTCACTTGATGTCCATCACTCTAGAAAAAGGAATGTGAAAGACCATTAATGATAAATGAAGACAATGCACAAGTTTGCTCCAAGTAGAGGGACAAACCTAAACACACACACACCCTCCAGCTTTTCTCTTCTTTCTTTTCCTCAAAGTCCCTTTGCTTATTCTTGAATTAACAGTTGAACCTTTATTTATTTATTTTCTAAAGCAAGAGGACTTTTAAATAGAGTTTTACTGCATGTTGCAAAACGAGGAGCTGCTAACCACTGAAGCTTTTCAGGCTGACAACTTCAGCCTGTAATTAAAAACATAGAAGATATTTTTGTATGCAATACAAATTTTACTCTGTTGTACATCAAGCTGGTTCTCGGGATGAGCATAAACTGCTTGATAGCAGTGTGTTTCTTTCTGTAATCACACGTCAACTCAGTTGGACAGTTCTAAGTTTTTCCCTATTAAGCAGGTAAACGTACATAATTTATTCATTCACTAGGATTCAATCTCACTTCTTTAATACATCCTGATTTATCCTGGACTGCAATAGGAACTCTGAGACGTAACAATTCTGTGTACCTTTATTTTGTACATATTTCCTTCTTTGGCACAGTCACTTTAATATTTTATAGTTATATTATGAAAGGCAGACAAAGCCACTCCCATTTAGAGGCTAATAATAGGTAACTGGTGAATAAAGTCTGTTTCCCATCATTTTCAATGTGATAAGAGAAGGGAATAGATAAAAAACACTTTCTTTTTGTTTGCTTGTTTTTTTGGTCTAGGGAGAATAAAACTAGTGAAGTTATGTTCTAAACCTGCTCAGGAATCTCTCTCTCATGGAAAGCAAACTCCATAACCAAACTGCCTTAGGAGTTCACATCAGGCAAGCAACCAACGGCTGTGGTTATCCAGCCATGCCAAGTCTTCTACCAACACCTGCCAACCTCTCAGTGCCAAAAGGAAATACAAATATACCCAGAAGTCAGATGTGACCAATGCTGTAACTGACATTTTTCTCAGCAGAGGGGGACATCGTCATGTCCTACCTTAGGAGGTCTGGATTCTACACTGCATGCCCAGAAATGTGGCCAACAGTGGAGTGGCTGTGCTCCTCCCCCACTTGTCTGAGGACAGTGCAGGCCGATTATCCTGACATGGGGGTACATGTCCACTGTCAGGTCTCATAGGGGCCTGGCAGCAAGAGTAAAAAAAGACTGCAATAGGAGTTTTGAAGTTGATAGCCACATGTCAGATACTTTCTGCCCTTTAAAGAGGCTTTTCTCTTCCTTTTTGCGTCAACTGTAACAAAAGAAGCGAGAACAAAATAAGCAAGTTGCTGTACGGAACACGAGGGCAATCAAAAACCACCACAGAGGCATCGCAGAGAAATGCAAGTGCTGAGGATGAAATATCTGCCAGTGGTGGAAACTGTCTCTTTAAAATGAACTAGTGGTTTCCAGGCCCTTTTTGCCTTGTCTCCTGGTGATAATCAGTCTTCCAGATGGTTTCTCATTGCCTAATGGTGTACATGAGAAAGTAAACATTTCAGATTATTGAAAAATCAAGTATCATTGCAAAGCTACTCTCTCTCAGTTACACGTTTCAGGTGAAACACACTGAAAACATAAAACTAACAAGACTTCTCAAAGTGAGATTGAGAGCAAATAGGGAAACGTCACCCAAGAAGAGCTTTATAGGCAAACAGACCAACAGTACTCAAAAGCACAAGCTCAGAGACATCCATATCTCAATTACATGACAACATAAAGAGGGCTGTGTACCATAAATAAAGCAGTTCTACGAGTTAGAGCCAGACTACAGCACAAGATGCAGAAACAGCTTCCTTAAAATTCCTCCCCATTACTCAAGTTTTTCCAACCCACCAGCGAATAAATTCAAGCTGACACTACTAATGATCAGAGTTAACTCAAAAGGTTCAGCTGAAGTGCCCTAATCTCCAACTTGATATGGATAATAAGGATTCAACACCATTTGAAATGAGTTATTTTATCTTAACTAGATCTCTAAAAATATCTGTATGTTAAGCAACCTACTTACATTTGGTGTTTTATATATTCCTTGAGAAGTGCTTCATCCACAGAATACATCTGCACTCCTGTTCCATCACCATAGTAGTAAATCACACCAGGATTAAGCTCAGGCTGAAATACTTGGTCAATTCCTTCACCATACAGTTCTTGATAACCAACTGAATAGTCAAAGTTCACTTCAACATAAAACAGAACATAAAAGAATAGCATTAGAAAATGAAAACAACAACATTATAAACATAGTTTTAAATTCTTTTGCCAAGCATCCATTTCTTTGCGTACCGCTAGGGTTTCCCCTGCCTCGTCCTCTTCCTCTGCTTCTCCCCCTTCCTCTGCCTCTGGAGAATCCTCGGACACTGCCACCCTCACTCCTCACGCTGCACACTTCGTCATGGTCATCTCTCTTTTCTCTATCACGACGCCAACCTTGAGGAGAAAAAAAAACACAAAATACTTGCAGTCAGAGTGAAACATCGTGGTGCCAGTAAGTACCTTAAAACACAAGAGTTCTCAGCTTGCTCCCAGGCAATGCACAGCCTCAGCCAGGCTGGCTGAAGCAGGTGGTCAGAGTTGAGGCTGCAAGAGAGGAACAAGGTTTGCCAGCCATGCCGGAGGGTGAGTAAGACAGGAGGGGTCAGCAGTAAGGACGCAACTGATTGACTGGCAGTCAATCCCAAATGCTTCTGAAGCAACTAGACACTGGTGCCAGCTCAGAGATCACAATACCTATGATCAGCTCAGGGCAGGAAGGAATGGTCATGACAGTACAGTCTGCTCCTGTGGACAACACCCAGCACCTACTAGAGAGAGACAGGAATCACAGAATTGCAGAATGGCTTGGGTTTGAAAGAATCTTAAAGACCATCTGGTTCCAATCTCCCCTGCCACAGACAGGGACACCTTCTACTAGACCAGGTTGCTCAGAGCTCCACCCAGCCTGGCCTTGAACACTTCCAGGGATGGGGCATCCACAGCTTTTCTGGGCAACCTGTGTCAGGGCCTCACTACCCTCACAGTAATTTTTTTTTTCCTAATATCTAATCTAAACCTACTTGGTTTCATTTTAAAACCATTCCCCCTTGTCCTGTCATTCCATGCCCTTATAAATAGTGTTTCTCCATCTTGCAGGCTCCCTTCAGGTACTGGAAGGTCACAATTAGGTCACCCCAAAGCCTTTTCTTTTCCAGACTGAACAAACCCAATTCTATCAGTCTTTCCTCACAAGAGAGGTTCTCCATCCCTCTGATGAACGTGGTGGTCAGGGCATGTCCAGCCTCTCCTCCATCAGCACCCACAAGCCACTCTGGGCAGGGCTGCTCCATCTGCTCATCCCCCAGCCTGGATTGACACCAGGGGTTGCCCTGACCCAGGCGCAGCACCAGCACTTGGTCTTGTTAAACCTCATGAGATTCCCATGGGCCAACTCCTGAGCTTGTCCTGGTCCCTCTGCGTGGCATCCTGTCCTTTAGGCATGTCAACTGCACCACTCAGCTCGGTGTCATCTGCAAATGTGCTGACTGTGATCCCTTTGCCCAGCTCTTGAGGACGGCATTCCTACAGCACTGGCTCTCTGGAGTCTCCCTTTTGTTCCCGGCAGCAGCTGCAAACCACTCCCCTGACTCTGCCCATTGAACAGCAACTGTCCAAACCAGACCCCAGGAACCTCAGCTTCACTCACCACAAAACTTAGGGACAGGTGTAATTCCCACTTCACTCGTGAGGGAAATTGTGTGTGAGAGGGTTTCATTTTCTTTCTCTTTTTCTAACACGCTAGAAGACTTCCATGTTCAGTCAGTCACCTTAGCTGAAAGCTTCTCTAAGTTGTAATTGGATAGTTTTTCAGATATGAGGGGACCACTCTATCACAGGAATGCCTGGGGATACTGCCCCTACTTGATCAAATTGAGAGTTGCTAAAATTAACAAAGGACTGACTAAAGATATGGTTCAGTTGTATTAAAAACCTTGGTTCAGCAACTATTTTCAGTGAACCCTACAACCTCACATCTATGCTCCTGCACTCATGTTGTGTCAAGTAAAGACTCTAAATTTACAGAGAACATAATCTGTATGTGTATGTCTCACTGGGGATTTGGACCTTAGCACTTGTCACCCTCAACCTTAGAGATCCCAAATGCATATGTATTACCTGAACTATTTTTCCAGATCAGTTTAAATTTTGCATCCTAAGAGTGCCTATGGTTCAGACTCAGGCAGAAGTCCTGTGCGTAACACCCTCATGAGCGTGTTTGTATTTAGCATGAAATGAGGTTTGTTATTGAAACACAAATGTTCCTGAAAAGAGCAAGAGTCGTTTTATGTTCTCTCACACTGAGACTTGCCTTGAATCACTCAAACCTTGAGGGACAGTTTACACTACACATTTTCACTCATTTGACCAGCCTAAGAAAAAAACTGCTGAAGGAAGTGATTACTGGTAAAAATCCTACCCCTGCCCCTATCCATCCTTCAGACATCCAGATCAAACTCTTACATCCATTTTCCTAAAATTACTTCATAAATTCCATGTCAATAGCATCCACTACTTTTATAATGAACAAACATTCAAACTGTTAACGTATATTGCTATCTTAAAACTTAAACCAAAGCCTTACACTCAGCGTAAGATTTCTGCCACCTAACCAGTTGTGTTCACAACACCTGAGGACCAGAAGCAGCACCAGTTGTGGTGTTACTACAGCTTTTTGCACAGCCATGCTGAGAAACAGGTCAGGGAACTGAGGGAATCGGTCCAGCTCAAAGGAAAAAACAACATCAGTAGAGCTGCCAAAGCAGAGTTCAAAGTGTAGCTCCACAAGCAACTGCTCTGGTAGCAACAAGCTGTGGGAATAGCAGCAGAGCAGGACAGAGCAGACACCTTCTGAAGCTACTTCCACTCTTTCTGCATTGTAAAATTGTGGGACAAGATTGTGTAGGGAGCCATGAAGAAGGAAATAGGGAAATATATGCTGCTGGTTATGGGCAAATATAAACACCAGGTTTTACCTACTACAGGCAGAGATAAATTTCAACGTAAAATGTCAGCTCACGTGATATTTCACTTTATTTGCCACCAATAGCAAGATCCAGAGACTGAGAACTACTTACTTCTTGTTTCATTCCTTCTGTTGTTATGAGGTATTAATTTGTTTGTTTCCAGCACAAATCTGGAGCTTGTTCGAGAGCCTGGTCTGTCTTGACTGTCTGACCTCACATCGTCCAAGTGAAGTGGCACCCATTTCTGCTTGTTACCTTGAAAAGTTAATATATTACTCTTAATTATACCAATACTTGAAGTTTCAGCTCCTGAAAAGATTCTATAGAATTCTCGCAAAACTAGCAACAGTTAATCTCAAATTTTAAAAAGCAGGAGAAGCTTAACATTGGAATTTTAAGATACTACAAATGACTAAATAATAAATGCAGTAAACAAGAATTTCTCAAACGGTAAAGTAACCTTACCTAAGCTTCAAGTGTAAGAAATAAAGGTGAAATTTTTTTATTTCATAGCTTTTTAGATGCTCCTCGACCAAGAATTTATAGCTACGTGAGTGTTAAATATAGACAGTAAATTCATTGCTATATAATTTCACAACTTGTATATGAAACGTAGAGGAAAAAAAAAAAAAAAACATATAAAATTAACCACCACAACAAAGATTTCATTCACAAACCATACAAATTTTCCTGAAAGTTTAGCCGTGGTACTGTATTTTCACCTCAAGATATTCAGAGTAAGTTCATTCACATGCATCAAAAAATAACTAGCAAAGTTTTATTTTGTTGTAGACTGGCCTAAAATACCCACTAACAATTTATTTAACTATAATATTAATTGGTATTGTGGGATTTTTGTAGTTAAGAAATACAAGCAAATACATAAAATGTGTTACCTACACTGGGGGGGAAAAGAAACACATGTTGCTCCTGTGGAATGTTTTGCTTTAGATTTCCACTTAGATTGAAAAAATTAAAAGTGGTATAGGTTTTGTTTTTAATATATATATATAGAGGAAGATGAATAAATCTCAACACCAAAGGTCTTTAGGATCTGGAAAACACCAGCAGGGAACCAAGACCAAAAAGCAGCTGATGACAGCAAGATCTTAAAACTCTTCCTGCTGTTTCTCCAGCCTATTGCAATCTCCTGACCAAATGAGATGCATGTTTGCTTCCCATTTTTAATGTAACATTCCATTAATGTAACATTCCCATTTTTAATGTTAATGGATCAAAAGGAAGCAAATAATCTGGTTTAGTTTTCAAACGGTCACTTCAGTGTGTAAGCTAACAGTAGAACATGAAAGTTGAAGGGTTAGTGCACATGCAGTAACACACATGCACACATAAATATATAGATATACACATAAAGTTAATTAACACAGTGCTGCCTACTGAGGGAAATAAAGATATGAGAGACAGTAATGGCTTGTACAGCCATGATAAAATCTTCCAGAAATGTTCAGAGCTCCAATGACACGAGCAGTTTTTCCCACAGAATTCCTACTTGACCAAACAGAATGCTCAAGCCCCTGGCTGAGGCTTCCATGCAGACAACAATATATTCTGTATTCACCCTGCAAATGCAAATTCTAAGAAATTTTATTGAGCCACTCAACTGGAATCAATGCAGCTGTATCAACAGTGACTTGCTGCATTACACACAGTGCTAAACTCACCTTTTTTCCTTTGGTTATTAGTTTGAGCTTCATCTTCACTAGTGTTATCTGCCAGACCATCTGGCTTTGCCTCCAGATTGTCCTTGATTCCATTATTGCTTTTTTGATCAGATTTCTCCTCCTTTTCTCTTCTACTTGTTGGTTTCTTACTGTGACTCACAATCTTACACTGTAAGAGACACAGGTAATTACTTCTGGCAGTACAGCTGCTGATACCAGGAGGTGCACATTTCCTTTAGCTATTAAAATTCCTTTTTTATTACCTGTTCTCAACCTCTTCAGCAGGGTGAACTTTAAGAATTGTCTTGTTTTGTAACGTCTCTTTTAAAATAGTTTTGTTTTCTGCTAACTTCGCAAGAGTCTAAAATGACTGTTTAGATTAAGAAACTTTGGTTGTTAACAGAAGACGTAAAATGGCAGTATGCACAACAATCATGAATCAATCCCTCAGACATGAAAATTTATTATATAGAAAAGAAAGAAAGAAATATTCTCACTAGTATCTACTGTTCAGACTGATTATCTTTAAAAAGATGGGCTCACAGAATATTGTGAGGGAGGGGATTCTGCCCCTCTGCTCTGCTCTGGTGAGACCCCATCTGCAGTGCTGCATCCAGCCCTGGTGTCCCCAACATAAAAATATGGACCTGCTGGAGTGAGTCCACAGGAGGCCCAAGATGATGAGAGCTGAAGCTCCTCTCCAATGAAGACAAGATGGGAGCTGGGATTGTCCAGCCTGGAGTAAAGAAGGTTTGGGGAGACCTTATCACAGCCTTTCAATGCTTAAAGGGGGGGTTACGAAATGGGGACAGACTTTTTAGCAGGGCCTGTAGCAACAGGATAATGGGGAATGGTTTTAAACTAAAAGAGTTTCAAGGAAGGTATAAGAAGAAATTTGTCACCATGAGAGTGGTAAAACAGTGGCACAGGTGGCCCAGAGAGGTGGTGGATGTCCCATCCTGGGAAACATTCAAGGTCACGTTGGATGAAGCTCTGAGCCACTTGATCAAGTGGAAGATGTCCCTTCCACTTGGGTTGGGGGGGGCTGGACTAGAAGACCTTTAAAGGTCCCTTCCAACCCAAAACACAATTTTTACCTGCAAAATGGGAGGTTTTGCAGACATTTTTGTTAAAGAGAAAGAATTTTCCTACGTTGTGGGGACAGCTTTGAACCTGCTGGAATACATGCGGTGGATACTGCAGTACTATGCTATAATTAATTTGAACACAAAGCCTTCCCCTAGACAAATAAACTGAGTTTAAACACAAACTAAATGCTATTTTGTTTTACAGACACTACACGACTTTGGACACTTTCAATTACAAAATGCATGTTGTTGAACCCAAATGTTCTGGTTTCCCTGATCAAGAAAACCGTAAAAGCACCACAGGGATGCTGCTGCAGAGCTACAGCAGATTGAAATGGCACCTCACCATTGTAATAATCTGTGCTTTCTTCTTGTTTTAAATAGCATCAAAGAGGTCTAAAATACATTATGTACTTATCACTTGAGATAAAGAAAGAGGAAGATAATTTGACAGAATAAGATGTTAACTTAAAACCCAGAAGGGGAAAATATATCAGAGGAATAAGATAACTAAGAATAACTAAATTGCGTTAAGACAACGGGCACAAAGTGCTCTGAGCCACAAGAGAGGGCAGCGTGTTCACAACTCCAAAGGCCTTCTCATCTGCACATACACAGATGAAAACAGTAGAAAAGGTAAATGAAACTTTTTAAACAGCAGAGTGAAAAATATGGCACATTTTCATGTACATGTCCATGGCACACCACTAACAAATCCCAGTACCAGAGCAGACAGTTGAGCACACACTAGCACCCTGAATTATTGACAACACTTCTGAAACCCTACAACACCTAAAGCACATTCTGGAGGGAACAGTATTAAACAGATAAGCCAACATGTTTTTTAAAAAAAAATAATACTGAGGATAACAAAGGATACTCACGTCATTGTTTGCTATTTCGCTCGGTGTCGGCCAGTTTGCGATATCGCCCAAATCATCAGCCTGCAAAGGTGACAAACAGTTTATATTCCTTCCTTGATTTAGCCCTTTCTAACATAGGGAAGATACCAGTCATGGCTCAGATAGCCAGACTATTCCCTGAAGCAGAACTGTTAGGAGCAACAATTTTTAAAAAAAACAAGAAATACAACAGAAAACAATCACACAACTTTTGAAAGAGGTCTTATGACTTCTGAGCACACATCAAACAATTGTCAGATTAAAAGCTGTCTTACACATAGGTGATTCAAAGGTATCTACTGCTCAAGGCTTTTAGTTTTTGGAAGACCTTGACAGGTGTTAACCAACCTAAAAAGGAGTGGCTGTACAAAATTTTAGGCACTTAATGCTTCAATAAAAGGACTCAGTGTCTCCTGTTGTTTATGCATATAAAGGGCAGACACCACATAAGATGCAAAAGGATTTCCAAAAGCAATCCAGCACCATTTGTGCTCAAGCGATGCTGTTTCTTTGCAGTCCCTTCACATTTTTATGTCATCCCACTGATTTTTTACACAAAAATGCCTTTCCTTATCCCTCATGCATACATCAATTTAGCAAACCTCCTGATTTTAAATTTCCCTTCCTTTTTTATTTGTCTCTGTGTTCAAAATTATCTATTACCAAGGCATAACATAACACTTCTGGCTGGAACTTCAAAATACCTTCTTTTTATTAGACCAGTATCAGCTATTTATTGTATTGTTTATGTTTTTTTTTATTTACAGGCAAATACAAACCTTGCTGCTTTTTCTTGTCCTAGGTTTTCCTGCTTTTGTAACTTTAGTGGAATTTTGTAGTTCTGAAAAGGAAGAAAAACATTTTCAGGTGAAGAATTAAGTTGCACTTCAAATGAGAAAGGAAGGTGTATGGTAACAACTCTGTCATGCTCTATCATACTACACCAAAGTGTTTTTGAGGGCTTCATATCGAAGTCATTGAGCTTTTTTTTTTTTTTGTGAATAAAGTCACTAATAACACATGACATTGAAAAATTCACATTTGTAGTAAGTGCAAATACTCTTGCAAATCAGGTGTAAAAAGATACTGCCCAACTCTGTATTTAAGCATTTTCTCAGCTAACAAGGTTAAGACTACGTCAAAACGCTGGTATTTTAACCTAACAAGTAGCAAAGAAAATGAGCCCCTAGTACAAGAAGTTCTCCTAGTAGAAGTCCTATTTATAAGAGAGAATTTATGAAATTTATAATTACGCAAGCAAGAAAAAAAAGACATAGAAACAATTACATGTTCCCAAATTCCTAGTAATTTCCTTTTTTAAGTAATAAGTATAAGTAATTACTCAAATTCCAAATAGAGTTTAGCCATATAGCTCAAAATCAAGCCAAAGCAAAAAAAAAAAAAATACACTAAAATATTAAAAAAACATTAAGACTGATAAATTTTAATGTCCAAATTCCACAATGGATATGTTTATGGTAAGCATGGCATTTGCAATGAAGCTGATGAAGCTGACACTCATACTTTTTCAGAACCATCCTAAGTTAAAGCCTAAACATTACAATAATGATCCCATCTGATCTCCTGAGCAAGAGGAAACCATCTCTTAAGCCCTGGTTCTCCCAGTGCATGTTTTCCCATACAGATGGGAGCCACAACCATTCCTTGAAACTTCTTGTTCAGTATTTTATTGCAAGACAAGCTTGAAACACAACGTGTCTGAAATCACAAGTGGATTATTTTATACGGGGATAACATCACCTCCTCAGCCCTTATCTCTTTCACATCCAGTGACTAATCTTCCTTATCAGGGCTCCACACTGGGAACCCCACCCTTGTGCCCCAGTGACTCTGGAAAGCCTCTCTGTCTGCTTCCTGGAATACACAGCAAACGTTAGAAGCATAAACTAATTCTTACTCCACATTCCACACTACATTTTAATATAATTTATAGGCATATAAATTATGAATTTCATGTATATGCTATATACAACTTGGACCTCTCAGCAAACACGAATTCAGTGAATCCTGATCACCATTTACTGGCAGGTTTTTGCCTCTCCTACAGATCTGTTTTTTAAAACAAAGACAAAACACACATATCTCAATTAACTTCAGAGTGAGAGCTTTAAGAAACACACAGTGACCATGTAACCCTAATTTTCATTTGCCATTCAGCAGTAAACTAATTGCCCTTTTACAAAACAAGACAAACGACTGCAGAGGTGGAGCAGCAAACAAATTTGTAATTTTCTCCAAGAGAGCTGCCAATTAGCCGTGCAGGCAAACTGAGTGGCCACAGCGTGGCTGTAAACACACATCTCTGTCCAATTACCTGACTGAAGCCCATTTTCCATCTCACAGCACTTTTACTTAAATTGCTGCTGAAAGACTGTTCTGCCAGAACTTCCACTCTGTGTCACCAGGGTGTAGCGAGGGACTCCAAAGCATAAGCCTCGGTGCTGCTGCTCTATCTTAGTCACGGAATATTATTCCAGGCGGCAGGAGAGGCCATCTGAATCGAGCAGAATGAGACCCAACTCGTTTTAAGGAATCTCTCTTATATGAATGGAGTAATCCAAGACTCAGAAGCTGCATTTGCAAGCTAAACAAAAAGAAAAATGTTAGGCAACACACCGCCTGGTTGATGATGCCCTTTCGGAACTGAAAAGGCTTGAGATCTCATCTCGCTCTGTACTTCCCTAGCTGACACCACCTCCACAAAGGTCCTCGTCCTCCCAAAAGAGCCATGCTCAAACCCAAATTTAACAGGTCTTTCCTGGCCGGCTTTCTGGGGCTTATCACGTGGGAGTTGTGAAGCATGAAAGGGAAGATAAAGGGGAAGGAAAAACAAAAAGGAGGGTGGGAAAGTAAAAGAACACAACACCAGATCACTAAAAGGTTTTACCCAGGTCACACCTGTTCTGTTGTCATGAACAGGCCTAGAGCTACTGTTCAGGAAAAACGTTTTCAGATAAAAGCTCTGTGTTTAACATCACTCTGGGGTTTGGTTTTAACATCTCCTAACAGTGTTGGGGACCCTGAAATGGCATCTTTAAGTACATTGTTTCAGCAGAACTCAACAAACCCTTCCAAATAAACTGTTTCACTCATTAATTCCAATCCAGCTGCATTAAAATGGTTTACTCTGTCATATGTTACAAGGAACCTACTCAGTAGTGTCATGCTGTGCTGATAAAAGAATACACTTATCTTCAATGATTTTACTTGCTGGGTTTCAGACGAGTTTTGCAGGTGTTGGAGAAATAAATAAAGTCAAGGATGAGGCAGTTTAATTGCCAGTGATCATCTTTCAATCACTGAACTCCATCCAGTAGAGATGCCATTCACATGAAAACAGAAATCAGCCTTCAAAGTGATTTTTATGATGATTTTTCCGAGCTTCCTAACAGCCCACATTCTAACACAAGGTATTTTCTGAAGAAAGACAAGGCTGTACAATGTTTGTACCACGTGCATTATGTCAAGATAAATGGAATGACAGGTCTGAAAAATGAAAGGTGAACTTTGGAACCACCAAAACTGCAGCAATCCTCTGGGACAACGGCAGCAAAGAAGGAAAAGCAGACTGGATGGCTGAGGAGCAAAGTTTGTACGTAAGACGTGTCAGCGAAGTACCCCTGATCACAAGACAAACTATGCTTACAGTAATAGGACTTCAGGATGGATGGTCTGAAGCTCTGCAAATAGTCAGCAAGTAATTTTTCCTGATGGAAAGGGAGGGATGATATTGTCAATTTCTTCTGAGAGCAAAGTCTATTAATATAGGTGAAACGCATTCTAGTTTTGATACAAACACTGTTTATGCTATGAGGCTTTCTAGACAATTTTCAGATTTTATTTTTACCTGGACCGCACGTGTGTTTCCATTTGTGAAGGAACAAGATCACATAAATACCAGAAGTGCTTCAGGGAGCAGATAAAATCACCCAGCAAGACAGCTCTTCAAAACTTAATTGGAGCCTATTTGTTCAACTTGTACCATATTTTCTTTTCAATGCTCAATTTGAAACTTGACAGTATATTCCATTTTTAAACAAGGTAAGTAATGCTTCAATCTAATTGTTTTAAAGATGAAGTATTGCAAATGTAACAAAATAATCTCTTGGAGAATATCATTAATTTAAATCCAGAGCATGAATTTAGAGCTGAGACTCTGCAAAACAATAAAAAAAAAAAATCCTAATTATTATCCTAACATTCTGTCGTACTAGAATTTTATAGCAAAAACTACATTAGATTGACCTTCTCCACACTATTTGAACAATTAACCAAGGCAGCAAGTTACAACACCTGCACCCCTCCACCTATTTATGTTCAAAACCAGCCAAATTTTCAATAAAACAAGCAATAGGGAAAAAAAATCCACAATACATGATTGATTCACCATTATGCTATTTATTTTCCTCATATTTCATTTCTCAACTCATGTTTTTCTTAGCTTCTTCATAAAAAACTGCAGCCCATGACTCAATTGCTACCAAAGTTTTCAGTTAAATGTAGCACATTCTGTAGCACAGAGAGATGGGTTTCAGTCTCAGAAGAGGTTTCCAGTTTAGAAACAAAAACCCACCATGCAAAATTACACATGCTGTATGTACAACTAAAATACAGGCAGCAGCTTTGTGAGGATAATGTTTTTAATCCCTATAGGACTGGGGAAATTGTCAATGCTGTAATTTCTGATAATGCTTTGGATAATTTTTAGAAGCTGCTATTAAAAAACTCCATGAATTCATAAGAACTAATGAGAACACCTGCCTTAAATACACCCAAAATATCTGATAATCAGATCATTTACGAATTTACTAATCTAAGGTTTGCAATTCCTAGCAACACAATATATCTTTACTAAACTGTACTTTTACCTGTTTTGCTATCAGACTAAAGCAAATTAATTTATATAATAGCACTCAGTGAAATGGTTCTGCTACCAAAATACCAAACTGATAAAATGTATTCTTTGATGCCAGAAATGAACACAGTGAGCACAAAATAAAAGAATGAAGTGTGCACTTATTTTAATTAACTACGTCATTCAAGCACACACTGCTAGGCAAACCCACTTCAACCACTTCAGCAGCACAAGTATTTTGCTTCATTGAATATTTTCAGGAATTTAATGAACAATTTTTGACTAGTCATCTAATAAATCATTAAAGCATCAGCTACACAAATCACATGAAGACTACAGAACTTGTCATTCAGATTCCCTTTTCGCAACCTTACAAAAGGACAATGCTTAACGTTTCATCAGACAAAGAGGTGGGATAACTTTTGAAGTAAAATTATTTTAATAACTCCATCCTGGGTGAATTATTTATGCGGAGGATGGGTAACTCACAGTTTCAACCTGAAGAAGTGAGGACTAACTGCAATATATTGTCTGGGCACTATGAGGGAAGGCACATCACAGAAGTACCTGACAGCCTGTATTAAAGCTCACTCCCCCTAACCACAATCATCAGGATTTGAATCATGGAAACATTAAGGATGGAAAAGACCTCCAAGATCATCGAGTGCAACCTTTGACCAAACACCACCTTGTCAACTAAACCATGGCACTGAGTGATTTCCTGAACCCCTTCAGGGACTGACACTCCACACCTCCCTGGGCAGCGTTTCAAAGCGTAACCACTCTCTCAGAGGAACAATTCTTCCTGAATTAGACAGAAGCCTATTAACTTCACTTGCAATGTTATACCTGATACGAGTCTTTCCCCACAAGTTAAAAGCAGATGAGGATGTAAAAACGGCTGTGTAATTCTAAAGTTATTCTGCTTAAAAGTGAAGCTTAATGAAATGCTTGGTCAGGAACACTCAACTGTGGTAAAAAACACACCATGAAAAGTTTGAGTATTATTTGCATTGGTTGTTTGGTTTACTGTAACGACTAAAACCTACTAAGGTATCTGACACAAAAATATAATAAATTGTAGTAACAGCGCTTGGACTGAATTCTTCTGCCAAAATTTTACATTTTCCTTGTAGTATTGGGTGACATGAAGAGTAACAAGAGCCAGGTTTGCCTCTATCACAAACTAATCCCATAATAAACTGGAAGTCCAAAGATGACAGACTGGAGCCAATTTTCTCAAGTCTGTAACTATCACTGAACATAGCATAGGTGCACGTCTCAGGAAACTTTTAACAAATTAAGCCAGGATCAACAAGTCTAACAGGATTCAGTCACTGCTTTGATGTGAGATCCTTTTACATTTTATTATCCTCTTTACGGATAGTTCTACATTCCATCCCAGTAGTATTTCTGCTCTTCCACTTATTATTTCACATGACTAATTTCCATACTACAACATTCATAAGGGCCTAGTGTGACAGATTTTGCTTTGCCAACATGCAATTAGTTCCTTCAAAATACATCCCTTGTTGCGGGTGGAGGCACATGGCAATTCCTTCCTTCAAACAGCCAGGAAGGATCAGCTGCTTTGCCTTTTACAAGGGGAAGAACGGTGGCTTCCTCACGGTGCTTTTGGTGCTGGCCAAACCAAAACACACACCCTGGTGTGTGCTCTTCACCAGTGCCACTGCCAGCAACACCGACTCCCTTATTTGCTCAGTTATGCACCTGGCCACTGAAAATTATGTTCTAGTACAACTCCGCAGTTTAATTATTAATTCCACAAATGGTTAGCACAACTTTTTGCAGAAGAAAAACAATATAAGGTTCTCCAAAATCATGAAATGAAGCAGACAATGCGCACAGTGTATGAACACACTGCCTCCTGCCCCCTCCTTCCTTCAACAACTATTTGTGTGCTTTATCTCTGCTGGAAAAGCAAACTTTACGGAGGTGAAGCACAAGGTGCTAACGCGACAAAAGCAGCTTTCCCACTGCTTCTGATGTACCAGTGTTGTTCTTACTGCCACAGCAGGGCAAACGAGTGACAAGTCCCCTTTCATGTATGAAGCAGACCACAAGCTACTGCCCAGTAAGCCGGATTGTGGAAGCTCGGCATGAACGGGTACTTAGGAGCGCGTCCGTACACATAAACAAAACAGTCCAGATAATAAAGATGGGTACGTATGTTGCCAAAAGTTCTGTTCTTCAGCCAAGTAGAGATCCTGTGGTTTGGAATGTGGTCTCCGTTTGTATGACCTGTATACTTGAAACCGTAAATTACATATTTCTCTTTGTCACGGAAGCACATGTTTAATTCAAGGATAAAAGTGACCGTGAGATCACAAAAAAGGTTTGTCAGGTGCCCTCAGGAGCCAGTGCTGAGACTGAAATTCTCGGGAAGCACTGGTTGAAGTATTCATTTTGAGGTCAGCAGTTTACTTGCAGCCAAGAACAATACTCCAAGAAGCTGCAAACTTCTAGGAACTCTTTGCCAGTCTAACCATAAAACCTGGCGATTTCAAGTCAGGTCTTTGACGACCAGCTTTGTAAAGCCATATGCCTGTTCAGTCAGCGTGGTGCCTATAAAGCAGCTTTATCACACATGTAGTGATTTAAGGCCAGAAAATTATACCGTGGCTACTCTTCCTCCCATCTCTTCCCATGTAAACACACTGAACCCCAAGAGCGAGCGAACCGTCTGCTTTTGTTAACGTTTAAAGCCTCCGCAATCCCATTCTGGAAATCAAACCCAAGTAACGGATCGTTCCGAGGGCCTTCCTACATAATTAGCCAAAAAAGAGCTGCGGCAAAACGGTATTTCTAAAGGAGGCAAAACGAGACGAGTGGGTAAGCAGCCCTATCTGCGCGCACCAGGGGCCGGCCGGAGGTCACCGCCGGCCCGGGGTGGCCACTCGCAATCCCCGGGAGCTGCAGCCAGCCCGGCGCTCCCGGCCCTGGCCGTGTCCCCCGCCCGTGCGCTCCCTCCTGTGCCCATGTATGTCAAACCCAGCGCGCCGCGCACGGCCCGGCTCCGCGGCCGCCGACAAACACGCGCTTCTCGATCCTAAAAAAACCCGGACCAAAAAA
>VZRN01004506.1:1977114-1999786 GCA_013397935.1 Dasyornis broadbenti | reverse complement strand
GGCGGCGCTCCGGGCGCGCTGCCTCGGCCGCCCCGGCCCCGCCCGCGCGGGGGCGGGACCCGGGGCTCTCCCGTGCGCCGTGACCTCACGCGGCCGGGAGGCTTTCCAGGGCCTTTCGGACATTTCAGCCCTACAGGCCTCGCCCGCACCTGCAGTCATGCGAGAGGGTCTCAGCATGGTGAGCAGGAGGATGAGCGCGTTTCGTTGGTGCGGGTGGGGCTTCCCGGGGCACAGCCTCGAGAATTTGTTCAACAGGCACATGAGAACATGCTTGAGGTCGCAGCAGCGAGGGAATGCCGTATCATTTAAGCATTCCAACAGACAGGTACCTCTGCCGTCACACCATCTCCTCTCTGTCTTTCTACTTTCTGCCAAACATCTGCCAGAAAATCATCTCACAGTAGCACATGCACTTGTACCACACTCACCGGTTATACCCACACTTCTGCCGCTGCGTTATCCCAGAAGCATTACAGTCACAGGATGAGGAAAGCCGCCACAGCATGACATTAATCACCCCTTTCCCTCTTTGCCAGCTCGTAGTGCTCCCACAATTCTCCTTGATTATACTTTTAGGCACCTGTTCCTCTCCCATTTCTTTCATTCAGTCTCTCAGCCATGTTTTACTCCCTTTCCTACAAAAGGTCTTCAAAAAAAAAAAAAGAAAAAAGCCAACACTTCTTTAATAAACTAAGCAAATTCCCAAATTCTGTAAAACTAGTGAAATATTTTTTAATTAGTGTCACAAGTAACAAAATTTCCTGGGTTTTGCAGAAGTAAAGTATGTTCTCTTTAGGGTAATGTTATCCTCTGTTCTAATGAGATTGTGGAGTTTTGCCCCTTCACCATACAAATAAATTCCACAAATCAACCAAAAACCCAACAAATGCCCACCACAGCTGACACTTCAGGCACTGAAACACTTTTAGGATTATTCTGGAACTGTGGGTCCAGTAGCAGATCAGATCACCTGGTGGAAGTCTGGGCCTACCTCAAAGAAAACCCCAAGTGCCTGCTGCTTTGTACAAGATATTTGGAAAGTAATGACCTGTTGTGCTAACAGCTTAAAATTAAAACATCTACTACAATTTTTATGTGACAAGGAGCAAACCACACAGATATGTTAATGCGTATTCCTGTAATTGCAGATTTCAGCTCCAAACATTAGAGGCATTTTCATAAACAGAAAAACACTACTGCTTCTAAGCAATTTTTGTACAGAAAGTGACACGTATGCTTTCCTTTAAAATTTGTATCAAAAGAAAGAGTAAAAAAGAATTATTAAAATTACAGCAAATCTTCAAACTCTAAGAAGCATTTTTCTTTGACACCAAAGAACTCTTATTTTTTTCGGATGCCATGGGTTTACTAATCAAGGACATGCCGAGTGTACACATTCCTGAAAACAGAAGTATCAGTCACACTAAAACAATTTCCATATCTTTTATTTGATTTCCCAAACTCAGAAGTTAGGCAGAGCTTAGAATGATATGAAAGTAAAGAGGCCCTACCTAAGTCACTGGTGAGAAGGGAACCTCTTGTTCCTCTTTTTCCCATACAAGTAAGCAGAGGAGTAGGCCAGCTGGGACTTCAGGAATACTACAGTGCAGGAACCTAAACAAAGCAGGAGAAAAGCAGGAAACTAATTAATGGCTAATTATGTGGGGAGCAAAAAAGCACTAGATGACCAGTAACGTGGTACTTGAGAAGTTTTCTGCCCATACTTGTTTTGCTAACTCTGTGGTAGGATGGAGCTTCCCGCAGATTTTGTTGGATGGGCTGGGAATGAAGAGGATATAAAAAGCTTTTACAGTTGCTAAGACTCATCCTTCACATTTTGTCCACCTGTATCTTCCTCCTTGTTACTTTCTAGCAGTGCGAGTCAGCCTTCTTTGGCAAAACTCCCTTTCCTTCAGGAACACAGTACTTAAAATACTCGTATTTGGAAAAGGGGCTGATTTACACCAAATGAAACCAAGAGAATAACAATTCTTAGGAGCCACTTTATGTTTTAATGCTCGTATTTTATCTTGTGTGGAAGCACCCAAGTGTTCCAGTGAACACTGCAAATTCCAGGATTGAATGGAATAGCAGCACTTCACTTGTATGGGGTAAAAATTTGCAAGGAATTACATGGCTACAGACCACCCCAAACCTCCTTTCCATAACGTGGGACTTATCAGTGCAGCCAAGCTGACAGAGAACCTGACAGTCTGAGATAAAGAAACTTCCCTGCCCAACCAACAGCAACTCAGATCAACATTTAAAAAAAAAAAAAAAAAAAAAACAACACAAGACAAACAATTAAAAAATACCTGCCTCAAAGTGTTAGCAGCTATCAAGCAAAAATAGTATTCTGAGGATCCAAGGATTTTCACTTTTCTGCTGCTTAGAGTACGTCCATTTCAGGCATATGACATTCCAGTAAGAAGCAAGAAAAAGCAGCAAGACTCCATCCTTCATATAATGTTTCCTTTCTGCAGACTTTCTAGAATAATAAAACATAGGTGATCTATCCTTGCTAAAAAAAAATCTTGAGTGGTTCGTTTGAGTTCTTTGGGGGTTTTTTTTGGCCTTGGGGAAAAAAAAATTACAAGAAGCTCCATCTGACAATTATTAGATGTCCTGCACTGGCAAGTGTAAAATTGGAATCACAATGGTATCTTAATTAGCTGATAAAAGCTTATTTTCTTTACGAGGTACTGCATCTAGAAAAACATCAAAGCAGCACCAGTGTTTGTTATGTGAAGCTTTTATCGTGTCCTGTAGATTACCTGCTTTCCTCGTGCTACAGCACTAGTAGGAATACAAAGGATTACAGGATGACAGCGAGATGCATTTTGAACACCTAACAGGAAAGAAAAAAAACCCACACGCCTAAATGTTTTTTTTTTAGGACTTTTATTGAAAAAAATTAAAACAAAAAAATTACCAAGGCCAGTTTTACAATAAATTTAAGACATACAGAATGGCTTACCTGCTACATGGAAGAAACCTTATTACAATATTTCTCTCATGCAACTCCTGGATTAAAACCACATTCTCATTTAACATCAAAATGGATTATTTCTATTTTCTTAGGATTTACCTTTAAAATATGATTTAAAAAGTCGATTTTCCAAGGGTTAAAAACACATATACAGCAAGATTCCCCCCTTCACAGACCAGCTCCCTGTGTCTGATAACTGGCAGAAATAGACCACTGAGCTCATTTTTTCCTTTTTTTGTTATGTTAACCTGAGAAATTTCTTAAATAATGCTTACTGGGCTTTCATATTTGGCAACTTTAGTTACAGAGCAACTTTAGTTACAGAGCAAAGTGTGATTCCTTATTCTTGTCAGAAACTTGTCGGTCTTTCACTACTTATCCCAAAAGACCCTCTCACAACCAGGAGTAGCATTTGTCCCAAAAGACACTCTCATGAGCAGAAGTAAATCTCCTTCTGTGGACAGTATGCCCTTTTGGTAAGTTAAACCTTGTTAGTAATACCATCAGGACACTAACCTCAGGATGCAGAGTTCCCATCAGTTGTGTAATTCCCAGTATTGTGCGCTTTGAAAATATTTACTTTGGCATGTTATACTTTGTAGCATAGTTGATTTTTTTTTTGTGCTTACTCCTGGCCTTTACAAAATCTGTCTTTTCTCTCTTGCATTTATTCAAGCCCTTTCCCTTGCCACCAGTTATCTCCCTTTCTCATAGCTGCAACAGAAACAGGACATAAAGCACATAATTACATTTAAAATGTGAGAGCTACAAAAGCTGCTGAACAGCAGACAGTGCTCTGGTAAAGCACTCTTAGTTGATGAATATGCTTTTAAACCCTGTGAATCTTTCAGTACACTATTCAAGACTTCAATTTTAAATTTGTAAACTTACTAATATTTGATTTCAAACCCTCCAAATATTTGGTGTTTTTATTTAAATGTGCTAGTCACTTCACACTTGCTCCCCATATATAAAACCAACACTGTCCAAAGAAATGATGAAAAACCACTTGAAAGAAGCAATTTAACTTCTGACAGATTAGAATATCTTTTGCATTTTCAGTAAATTGATATGTTACATAATTTGGGTTATTAAAAATTGTTGCTCTCCAGTTTTACCTGAACACACTTGATTTTCAAATGAACCATGATTCCTTCAAAGTTACTAGTCCTGTCTACCTGACTAAAATTCAGGAGAATATATAGACTGAGCTTTGTTTGCTCCATACTCTGCCTACTAAAAACCTTTACAGAAACCATGGATTGGTAAGGTACAGAAGTCACACATCTGAGAAATGGCTGGATTTTCCTGTTGGTTTCAGTGTAATCCTGGTTGTGACTGAACTAAATATTGAACTATTTCAGTTTTCAACTTCTCTAAACCTGGCTTTAGAAGAATGTTATAGGAGATTACCACCATAAAAAAGATGTGGAGAGATACCCATACAGTTGCTACATGACAACCTTTTATTCTACTGTAATTTGCTGGCATTTTTGATCCCAAAAGAGGAAACAACAGACTTCGGATTTTCTTAAATGTGCTCAAAATTAAAATTTTTTATTTTCCATCCAATTAAAAAAGACAAGTGTTGAAAAATGAGGAGCAAACCTAACTGTTTCAATAACCTTTAGTCTCATGTATTTTTTTAATTATACAGTGTAAATGTGTTTTGCGTATCAGCGCTGAGTGCACTTTAGAGATGACATCTGTTGAAGTATTTCCAACAGGTCTTTATAGCACCATATAATCTGCTGTCAATTTAACAGCTTAGAATCAGCCAGTGCTTAGAAAGTAAAATGGTTAAGTTTCTATTTCATCTATTATTCCAAAAAAAGAAAATAAATCTGGAAGCTTATGTTATCCAACTGAATTAATGTAAACAATTAATTACCAGACACTTGATTTTCACTTATTCCACTTTTGTGAACCTGATTGATGAATTGCTACATGATCCTTCTGAAATGGCACGGTTTAATTCAGTGGCAGGAAAACTTCACAGATACATTGAATGAAAATGTCTCTCTCACTTTTCTTTGAATTGTCAGTCTCTTTTTGCAAGATTTGGTGCTGAGCCTTCTACTAAGACTCATTTTCAATTCATAATTGAAGAGGAAAACAGTGACAAACACAAGTGCTGGCAGAGCCACAGTACAACACAATAGGAACAGCAAGGCCATGAGGAAGCAAGAGGTAACGGAGGTATCTGGAACAAACCAAACTACACTAAACACAAGAGAGCAGCTTAGCCCCACAGCACATTTTACATTCTTTCAATACTTGATTGTTCTGTTTTCTACTGACACACAATTCAGAATTTATTCAGAATTAAAGGAATACACAATCTGATTCGATATGAAGTAAGGGAACCACTCATGCACTGACAAATGCTGCTGCTGTTGTTTTTTTCACAGGTAACACCGAAGCAGCCGTGTGAGAATGGCACTGGGTTGAAATGAAAGTAATGCTGGTACTTTACCACTTCTGGTAATTGTTACCTACAGCAGTCAGTGACCATCTGCTCAACATTGCAAGAGGCTTGTTTTCCAAACATGAGTTCCAGTAAGCTGAATTACAAATGAGATCAGTCTGAATGCATTAGAAAGATCACATGTTGTATTTCTGGAGAAAGCGGTCAAACGCGTCGTAAATCGCTTGTCTGAAACAAGTTAAAGAGAAGAGAATTTGTATAATTTGGGAAAGGGCAGATATAGGTGGCATCTTTCCATATATTTACAGATACATTTACAAAGCTATCACCATAATTTCAATAAAAATGTGATATCAGGTAGTATTTTCTCCTTCCTTTATTTCTGAGATCTCTCACTTCAATCCAGTAATATATTTATGTTTCAGGAATGAGTGGGATGATTTTCCAACTTTAATGCAAGTGCAAATGCTGGATTAGGAGCTTTCTACTGAAACACATGAGAAAATGGGTCAGAGACATGCATAACTTAACATTTTTGAGCAACTATCATAAAAATAATGCAGAAGTTTTAAATAGCAATAAACTAGTGGTTAGCATACATTGATCTAACATAGTGCTATTCTTTTTTGTTGTTGCTTAGACTTCCTAAATGGTGTGTACAGTCTTACTAATTCCTTATATATTAAAATTAACAGCACAAGTATTTAACTTTTTTAAAACTACAGGAACTACACTCATATAACTGATTTACATAACTGTTTTTAGAAAATCAATACCTAATATTACTAAGGCACGAATTCACGCAAGTACACAAGCTTACATTTTAATGAAATCTAAAATTTAATTTTAAAATTTTCTGTTTCCCTTACCTAAAGAGTCCTTGTTTGAAGAGGTAGGCACTGACATGACCTCCATCCAGATACCTGATTTCACACCCTGGCCAGATCTCTTGGAGGCTGCGCACCCCGGTTCGAGGAATGTATGCATCCTCCTTAGCTTGTACAACTATGATTAAACTTGGGTCAACTGGAACTAAAGGAAAACAAAGCAAAACTGAATTAATCTGTGGTAAGAAATAACAACAGCTGAGACTTCTGTTGTGAAAATGCTATTTTTACAAAAAATTTAATTATTCTAAACTTTAATAAAAGTACATGTCTAAAGTTTCCAGTTGAATTTATCTGGTTTTTGATGTTACAGTATTGAGGCCATTAGCATAAAAACAAACTAACCCTTCCCCTTCCCACCCCTAAAGCAGAAAACTTCACAAATCTTTGAGGAATGACAGGAGAATTGTTTTTCCTCTTATCAACAAAACTCTGTAGCATTCATGTCAGTTCTTTGAGATCCCTTTTTATCAGTAAAACAAACTATGAAATTTGACAGAGTGGAAGTTCCTT
This sequence comes from Dasyornis broadbenti, assembly GCA_013397935.1. NCBI lineage: Eukaryota > Metazoa > Chordata > Aves > Passeriformes > Dasyornithidae > Dasyornis > Dasyornis broadbenti. The sequence goes on along the minus strand of VZRN01004506.1, from coordinate 1,992,969 downwards.
TTTTTTTTCCTCAAGGAGGGAAAACCACAACTTTTCATACAAGAGGTCAGAAAGTACAGCCTATGTTCACTTTTATTTCTGTTTCCTACATGGTTTACTTGCAACATAAAAATCCCAGCATATTGTTATACATATTTATTACTCCTAACCAGAATTGCACCAATCAGATTACTAGCAGGAATAACACCAATATGATGCTGTGAAAAAAACCACCAAAATTATGTTGAACACAGAACGTTTCTCTCTTCAAAAAGAAAATATGTGGTAAGTTAAAGAGTGACCAGCCAAGATGTTTGGCAGCAGATGTCACCAATAATTTAAACTCTTCCTTCTTTCATAATAAATGATGTATAGAGAACATGCAATGCTAAGATACATTCAAGTCTTCCATTCAGTTCTCCATGAAATCTGAGTGTTAGGCAGATTTCCTGAAGCTCCTCTCTGATCTCACTCCAAGGATACCCTGGCAGGGGATGCTAAGTCTCCCAGAGAATGATGAGACCTGGGAGACTGTTGACACGGTGGACTCCATCTCTTTGACAAGTGCATTAGGATCACAGATCCTTTAAAGTTCCAGGCAAGGTCAGTGCTTTAGCTAAGTGATACCTGGATAAGTCTAGATACCTGAGAGTGTTTGTACTTACAAGAAAGCTTACAGGGCTCTTTCTGTTTACTGAAATAACTTTAAAAGCTCTAAGGAAAGCACTCCACTGGGTATTCATCACAAAACATCTCTGGCTTGCAGTGAAGGAATCTACACTAGTGTAGATTCCTTTAATTGTGTGTTTCCTTTTATTTAATTTTAACATTTATTTAAATTTAAATAGTTGTAGCAATGGACTACTGAATGCCAGAATTAAAAAATGAAGTGGCACAGGGGCTCAGTATCAGGAAAGTTTTGACATAAAAAGACAACTTTGTCTGAAGTCAGAGCATGTTGTAAGAGATGCCTTCAGCAGGTACATGCACAGCCAAACCATGGACTGCCACAAAAGGAATTCCAAGCCCCCACTCCAGCAGAACCTTTTAAGGCTGCTCTAGGAAGCCATCATTTGTTTGTATTGCTGAAAAGGATTTGTGCTGAACGCCAAGGAATGCTGGCCTACAGCTCCCTCTATATGCTATGCCTATCCTGGGGAAACCGTATTCACCAGACTGCACCACCCTCCAGGGACCTCCCTTCTATCTGAAGTCAATGTGAGATTTCTGCTTTACGACATCTGCCTGAATCTGCTTGAAAAACCTCATTAGCAGATTAATTAGATCTAGTTATTACATCACACAGGTGTTTTCTTCCTTCAGATAATACAAATTTGCACTAACTCATATGTGAAATGAGCCACAGCAAGGCAAAGGTGAAATGAGAGGCAAATTTTTAATTCATTTTGTCATTAGCTGGTCATCAAGAAGGAACAGAAAAAGTTAGGAAATGGAGTAGTAAATAGACGCTACTGAGTAATGCTTGCAATATTTCCATATTTCTGCAAAGGTGCCAGCAGGTTTACACATGGAGAATGAAGAAAATACCTTTCCCTCCTCTATATTTTATTCAGTTTTCCAAAGTGCACATTGAAACAAAGAGATACATACCTGAGAAGTTAGCTACATGAGTGCATTCATCCATTACTCCCTTCATGAACATTAAGGATTCTCTCTGTAAAGTGTCACTCCTTCTTCTTGTATTTATCCTGTGTCCTTGTGGGCTGGTTAAGTTTTTATTGCTACTGCTACTGGTTGAAAAGGTTTGATTTATGCACTGCATTTTAGGAGCATCTTGTATTAAGAGTCTTTCTGAAGAGGCACTTAAAGCACTTCTGTTGGTGGTAAAGCTGTGAACAGCTTCCTTAGATACAGTATCGTTCAAGGACTCAAAGCTGAATAGTCTGGAAGTCACGTCCATATCCTCCAGACTGTCCACACACTCAGGGAAGTTTTTAACAAAGTCTTGTCCCATCTTGAAAGAATCCGTCTAAACAAAGACAACAGGTCATTTATTAAGGGTTTCTCCCTGAAATCAGCTGGTTAATCTTATTTTAAAGATGAATTCATTATTAAAAAAAAAACTAAAAAAAGGTACAAACAGCACTGCTCGCTTGTTATTTTCAGCTTGCAGGTCACTCAGTTAAATCCTGATCATCATAACCTCTTGATAATTTTGTTCTACATTTCTGTCAGCTTAAAAACATGCAGGAAGTACTTATATATACAGAAGATTATGATATAAACAATTATTTTTCTATATTAAACTCTGAATTTATAATTACAGTCATTTCAGTTTAAATTATAGAAAATGAACATATGTTACCAGGTCTGATGTTAGGTTTAGAACTGAAAAATCAACTGTCTCTAAATAATAGGGAGACACGGGCTGAACATCTTGAAATTATTCTACTTTTCATTTTGTCTTCTCCATCAGTGTTGCTGGAGTGTATTTGACTTAAAAATTACAAGTGCCCAAGTAATAACTATGTACTTCCCAGCTCCTCTTCTCCTGCTGTAAGGTATTAGAAAAAGAACTATCACAAAGCAAAGAATTGTAGTGGGGGGGAAAAAGGGATTTATCAGAATTTGGATTGAAGACATTTTAGGTTGCAGATTAAACTAAGTGGGATCAAAGGAAAAACTTGTAGCAAGGACTACACTAAATACCTGTTACACCACCAAAATACTGGTTTTATTTTTCATGTTTTTCCTTCAAAGAATAAATTTATCAAAAGCATAAAGAAACAACATGCAAGTATGTTTTAGCTAACAATTGTCTACTTTTAGTGGAAGTAAAGAGAAGTTACTTGTTAGATTTGCACATGTAAATGGTAGCAGATAGAGAAAATAAACCATACTTACTCCGCAATATTCAAGCATTTGAATGATTTCTTCTTCATAAACAGTTTCTGTAAAATACTGTTTCTCCAGCTCCCTCCAGTTCACTGCCTTGCTCAACACACCCTGAGATGATAAACAAAAGCATTCAGTGCACAAGTAAAACCCAGAGGTAAAATAATGATACATGCAGAAAAAATAAATGCAAAATTTTTGACCTATTCCTCTCCTGTTTTTTTCAGAGGAATTCTGTTCCCAGACAGCCCTCAGAATTATTGCAATCAAAGCAAAAGCACATATTATAACAACAGCCCTCAGAATTATTGCAATCAAAGCAAAAGCACATATTATAACACAGGACATAGAATCCCACCTCCCTTGTGGCCAGCCCAAATCTTTTAACTTACATTTCTGACTATAATCTAATATATTAACCAAAATGTATTTTGCAATTTGTTAATTACCGTAGTGAAGACTGCAGAGGCTGTTGACCAGGAAAGACATGGAATCAATGGCAATGGTTTAGGCCAGTTTGTCACTGCCAGTGAAGCCATCTAGAATCAAAGGCACTCATTACACATTTTAATATTGAATTCACAATATGGTAAAAAGAACTCTTCCATCTTCAATTTCTTTGTTTATATAGTACTATGAAATATGTGGTGCTGAAGAGTTAAGGACTGTGGCAGCTGGATATACTTTCACCAGTTACTATTCATTCTCCAGTGATTTTTTTTAAAAATAAACATTGCTCAGGAAAGGACTCATTTCAAGGCTGAATGGGATTTGGTTATAAGAATTCCCAATGGAATATTTACTAAATAGTCAATTAATTATAATTATAATTCGATTAATCATAATTTTTGTAATTCCATTAATTATTATTATTATAATTATAAAAACCAATACAAGCTATTAGTTGTTTAAAACCATAAAAAAACTTCTATAAAGCTTTTCACCAACCTCTTGCAAGTTTATTTCAAGGCAAAACATAGGCAATCTATGAGAAGGACTATTTAAAATTCTATACTATTAAAATGTGAAGGAGAAGTAATTCAACATGTTAAGTGCACTCTTTCTCTGTCCTTTAGGTTTAAATTATTACTTTTACATCCGTTCTCAGAACATATTTTTGTGACTCTTCTGTTTATGCCAGAAAAAGCCAGAGCAAGTTCAATGTACAGAAGTTCCCTATATGGTACGTTCTTGACAAGTTTTATTTTATTGTTGCTTTAAACAAAACCCCTTAATACAAAACACCTCATGTCTGTGCCAGATGTTCTAATAAGTGGATTTATAAAACCGAACTATAATTCTATTCTAATTATTCTTTATTAAAAAAAAGTTACAAGAACACCACATATCTATGGTCTGATTCTCTCCAGTAGTACAACTCTTTCCCCTTTAGTAGAATTGAATCAATGCTTACAACCTTCCATTGTAAATCATGTTCTGTAGAGGACCAACATCAAATATTATTTATTTCCCAGAAGTTGTGGATTCGGCAGGGTGATGTTGGTGTAAATCAAAGGTGCTTTGTACATTTATGACATTTAGAGTTATAAAACTGTGCTTTAGGGGAATATTTTCCTTTCAGGAAATGCTACTATTACCAACATTATTTACTGAGCTCCTAACAACAAACAAACCAAGGTATGTTGTTTCAATAAGCTTTGCACCTGTGTCTCACAGACCCATGACAATCTAGAGGCACAAGCAGTAACATTTTAAGTGTGGATCAGTCTTTCAAGCACCATAGTAACACACTGCTGTTTTAGTTTAATATGCACAGTGTCACACAGAAAACGTCATCCACCTCACCACAGAAATCTCTGATTAGTACCAATGATTGGGGGAAAAAAGAGATGAGTTGAGAACAGAACTGACACCAAAAGTCACCTCAATTACAACATGCCTACAAAGAGGGGATATTTCACAGAATGCATTAAGACACAAAGGTTTAAGCAAGAAGAAAGGAGGAAAAGAGGGAGAATTAGCAATCGATCAGTGTAGACTTTCTTTCAGCAAACATTTCTGCCCCCCATCCTTGTGGAAAAAAAAACAATTATGTGAGAAGTTTATATTCTTATTAAGCCTGCTGGGAGATGGCTGACAAAGGGCTCTATGATTTGTCAGTACATATTAAGGATTATACTAATTCAGCACCACAGAACATGAGAATTGCCAACAATTTGTTTCTCATGACTCTAAGTGTTTATTTTAAAGTACTTCTGAGATCAACACTGTAAAACAAATTATTTCTGTATGCTACATGATCAAATGAGAAGTTAAAACAGAAATTACTGAACAGGAGATATAAAAGCTTACATGTCCTCCCATGGATATTCCAGTCATCCCTAGTGGTCCATAGCCTTCTCTCTCTAGCCAGTGCAAAAGAGCTGCCGATTCTAGAATTAGAGCTCCTCCCATCACAAACAGGTCCGAGACATTTTTTAAACATGACCGTCTTTTCTCCCCAGAAAAGGAAAATATAGGGTTTATTTTCTAAGATTAGACTCTGACAGTTCTTATCATTTTATACATTTATACACAGCTTAATGACAATCCCAGAGAATTTTGGAGCTGAACTCCTGCTGATCCAACGGGAGAAAAAAGAAAGCCCAGATTTTCTGGCACTTGCAATTTTTCATCCAAATGAGGACTAGAAATAGACACCTGCCTATGCTTTTAACGTAACATCACTGACAGCTTGGTCTTTTGGAAACATTTATTACCAACATTAGCATCTCATTAGTAGTAATATTCTGTCCTGTGAAGTTGTAACATATTTTAGAAATAGAATCAAAGTGCTACAGTCCTAGGCATATATTATCTTGTTTGCAGAAACATGTAATTTTCTTTTTTTTTTTTTCTTATTTACCTGTTTTACATCACTGAAAAATTGCACACAACATTTCAAGAGCAATCAGTATGTCAGCTTGGGAAGCACTCATCAGTGTCACTGTAAGACTGAAACTGTAAAGTGGGAAGTTTGTCACGGTACTGAGAAATTCAAGCAGTGTGCTGCAAAGCATTAAAACCCAGAAGATACACAAAAAAAGTAGCAATCTATTTGGCTGAGCCATCAGAGGGACTCTAAAAATAACAGACCTCTAAACTGGGGAAGGGGACTGAGTATTTTCAGTACCACAGCCAGGTTACAAAGGGCTCCTGGCCTCTCCTGCCAGCATGCCACCATCACATTTGCGACACTCTGAAGCACAAGGACAAAGCTCACTGTGAAGTCACACAGAAATGAACATAGCTGCTGCAGACCAGCATTTGCAGGCTAATGCAATTCTGTCCTACAGCTTTGTTATGAGATTCCTCAGCCCTCTGCAGCTGCTGTATTTTTTGAACACTGTTACCAGCATATTAACTAAACCCACTGGTGCTGTGTAACCCTGGATTCAAGAGTGACAATTACCTGTTGGGGTATTAGACTGAGCACCCCCTCACTGAAACAATCCTTCTCTACAGGATACATCATCTACTTTGCTGGCATGCTGGACAACGGAGAACAGAGTTATTTCATTTATTCTTCTGCATCAGATCACCCATGACTGAAAATAAACCTACCAAGGGATGTATTCCAGCACACGCTTTCCCCTGTCACTTTCCTATAATCTTACATAAATTACCTTCTCTGTGTCTTCGAGTCATGTTAAATGTCCAAGTTAGGATTAAAAAGGATTAAAACACCAATTCATATCTGGACTTGCAGAAATACTGGGAGACTTAAAGCACAGTTTTGCTTCAGACACATGTCCTGTTGAATTCTGATAATACTTCTGTGGTTTGGAAAATGTAAAAAAACTAGACTGCCTAATTAGGCTTCTAAATTCACATTTAAGAAACTGGCTGAAGGGACAAATCCTGTAAAATATCAAATATTTCATAGCCTCCACTGAACAACTGAGCAACAGTAGATTTATCCACATGTGTGTAAATCCTTATAAGATCTTGGAAGATCATAAAGGAAATACATGATCTGAGCAAAGATTATTCACAGTCAACTGAAATATAACTGCAGCACTTGTACATGTGCAGTTGTGAGTCAGGAAAATAAAATGGCCCTTGCTTGTATTCACACAAGATGTTTGCATCTCATTCCATACTGCAAGTTCAACTTGTGCAAACTTCCCTGATCCCTGTGATCTCCTAACACAACACCCAAAGTAGTTTTGCAAAGTAGTTTAACAATTTCACATCAGCAGGTTACAAGTGGTTTTTTAAGCGATTTTTCTCTTAATAAGATACCAAACTTTAGACAACTTTTGGCTCAAAAGAGAAAAAAAGAAAAGCAGTACTTTAAAAAGACAGTATCCATAAATGTAACAGGAATACTTACAATTGATCCTTAGGTTTTCTACAGCCATGTAAAAGATTCCAGTTAAAGAAAGTAAAAAAGGCTTTATAAAAACTGGTCATTAAAACAAAATTAATTAATTAAATAAATAACATACATAAATAGCACGGATTACTTGAAATTCGGAACTTAAATTCCCGATGTTTAACTGTCACTACATCAAATTCAAGCTATTCTGATGATGCAGTTTGCAACATATTACTGTTGTCAGATATATGGGTAGGAAGAAAGTGTAACCCGAGATCCTGTTTAATGGAACAGAATAATACTGTTATACAAGATGACAGAACAGACTGTAACTGGTTTAAAAAAAAAACCACCCAAATCTTAAGTGGTAATAGCAAGTTTCTCAAAAGTGACCTGAGGTACCATACAATTATGTTTCATGTAATGGTCATACTTTTTTGCTTCTGTTTACTGGGAATGGATCAAAAGAGTAGGCATTTTACGAGTGTGGTAAGTCTTCTACCTTCCAGAGAGGACATTAAGAGTAACTATTGTGTTTTCCACAAAAGGATATAATAAGGATTTTCTAGCAACAGGGAAGCCATACAGGCTTCTTTAATCATTGGCCGTGCCATTAATGTGCGTCTCCTCCAGAAGTGCTAAAGACAAGATATAGAAACAATATAGGTAAGACAAAATTTGATTATTAGATTTCTCAGTAACAATTAATTTTACATTTTACACACTCACATGATCTCCAGTGCCTGCTAAATGAATGCACACAGGTCTGTGTTTGCTATTCCATCTTTTGGGTATGATGAACTGAAATCTGTGAGAAATGAACATCTATTTTAGCAAAGTATATCTATTTACAAGCTGCATCAAGAGAAACTAACTAAAAAAAACCCAAACAAACGGCATAAGAAAGTATTTGTAACCCATGTAGGCAAACTGCCAGCAATTCAGCAACATCATTTTTCATCAACACATTTAGCAAACAAAGGAATCTGAAAGTAGGACAGAAGAAAGGCCAAACAAGAAAAGGAGCCAAGATGAAAGATCATGTTCCTAAAAAAGACTACTACCTCATCATCACAATTTAAATTTTGCAGAGTGGAGAAATGCAACTTCAGATAAAGAGCAGCCTAAACAAGCATGTCCAGCTCTCCTAGGCATCATTGCTATTTTTCTCCTGAAGGCACAACAGCTGAAATTGAAGATTAAATGAGCAATAAATTAAAAAAAAAAAAAAAATCAAAAACATACAAACCATGAAACTATTCTATACACACTACATAAATCAATTAATGTCTTCTGCTGCTTACTTATTTACAGTCTGAACTACTGGAAAACGAATCCCTTCTGAGCCACCAGTATTTTCCCCACAAGATGGAGCACTGTTACCTACAACCTTGTTACACTTCAGTAAAAATGTTCACGCAATGCACAAGCATCTTGAGGGAAATTTGTATAGCTTTCCCAAACTGTCACAATACTGGCCAAAGTAATAAAATATAAATTAAAAAGTGAGTAAGTATTTATCATAATTTGGCTACTAAACACAAGAGAACACAGATAAGGAAACAATGAGCATATTGTATTTTCAAATGTGGTAGTAGTTAGTTTGATAATGGTAACAGACAGTTTCTTTCTCTATGGAAAGGAGGAACAGAACTGATACCTTGACTACCAAACATTCTCTCACATTCCTTAATGTTACATGCTTAAGCACACATGTAAAAACACCAACAAGTATTACTGACAAAATTTACAACGTTAGTATCGACTAGAGCTGACAAACTTTTATGTTTATGTTATTAAACAAACAAAGTCTGGGAAGAAAAATTCATCATGACAGTTTAGCTCAGAACTAAAAGCAAACAGAAATTATGCACTCTTTGCAAACCCACTCCTCATCTGCAAAGCAGTGTTAGTGTGAAACCATCTCTGTTAGGGAGCATCCAGCTTTCTGTGAGAATGCTTTTTTTGGTGTTTGCCAAGTAAGAAAGGCACGAGATTCTCTTGCTGCAATTAAATGAACTTGGTACTTCATCACACATACAACATTTTCATATTCAATGTAAATGGAAAGCTGGAATGGCTCCTTCAAATACAATACAACACACTTTCATATAAACAGCTTCTCCTGCTACATATAAAACAGTAACTACTGTTCATTTCCGGCATCCTACTCATGTGGAAAAAAAGAAACCAATAATTCAAAAAAGCCAGGGTATTCCACAGCTTTGTGCAATGATTTCTACATTCAAAAAGAAACAAACCCAGAAAAGTAATACTTTACTAGTGGGTTTTTTTTTTAAATACACAGATTGAACTAGCATATGAATAAGATTTATTTCCACATTTGAAAACAAATCTATTTCAACATGTTAATACAAAATCCCCCAGTCTGAAATATTTTACAGATAATTTGCATTACAACCAATTAGTTGCACAACAGAACGAATTATAGACCATTATGTCTCTGCAGTGCAGATTTCAGAAAGAAATACCTCTTGGTTTCTTTTACCTTGCTACAAGAGATTCAATTGGCAGGATTCCTGGGACACAATGAGCCAAGGGGGAAATGAAGTGCCCCTCAAGGATTTTACAGTCGGATTGCCCCTCAACCTGCAGAGAGAATGGGACAATAGCAATAAATATTACATCAGTGTTTAACTTGCTCTGAAAGCAAATGTCTTAAAGTAGAATTTGTTACAGGTAAAAACTTGCTTAAAAAAACTCCAAAGCTGAGGTCTACTCCTCAAACATAGGGATACACCTTATCAACACAGTCAAAACACTGGGTTGCAACTTCGCTTTTATTAAATAACTTTTTACAGGAATCAAAGCAAGGTGTAATGCTGTCCCATTTTAAATACATTGGATAATACGAACTAAGTTTTGAACACTTTTTGAGTTTTAACATTTGACATCTCACTCCCCAGCTATTGTACTACTGGGGAAAAAAAAACCAAAAAACCAGTATCTGTACAGCCACTGCTTTAGTCTCTCTTTCATTTCATTCTCTGCTAGTAGCCTATAAAAGTAGCCTGGTGTTAAGTACCAAGCTATTTCACCTTTATAAATCATTATGAAAACAAATGTAGTTAAATCACATCATCCCTTGCTTTTGAGTACCTTGTCAATGAACACTGGGTAATCTTTTGAAACCAGCGTCTGGCATTTTTCCCTGTTTCCAATAATCTTTCTGAATTCAAATATTCTGTTGAAAGGAAACAAGTAGAGAAGATTCAACTTTTAATCTAAAAAAAAGAAGAGACATATTTATATAAAATTTCAGGAGCTAAAGTAAGCCACAAAGAAAATAAAATTTATGAAGCCAGCTTTGCATTTACAGATTAATCAAGCCACTGTAGGGCAGGTATATAGGATGACTTTAAGTTTAAAAAAAAATAGGCTCAGGTACCTGGCTGGGGAATAGAAGGGGCAAATCTGATTGCTTTTTTCTGCTACTTAAATGGGCTGCAGAGCCATACAGAGAAAATGAAACAAAACTTCTCAGAAGTGTACAGTGAGAGGACAAGATTACTGAAGGACATGAACACTGAAGAGGCAATGGCCATGTGCTGCAATGTAAGAAATCCCTACTGGAGCAAAGTGAAAACTTGCTCTCACAGTAAAGCACATAGGAAAATAGCCCAGGGAAACTAACAATGATCTTCATCCTCAAGGGACTTTCAAATGAATGAGGTGCCAAGTGACTTGAAGAAACAAGGAAGTCAACTTTATTTGAACAGGGATTTCGATTTGATGCCCTCAAATTGGTCTGCTCAGCCTTAAATACTCTCTGCCAGTAAGAACTTGCTCATTCTTATGGTCATAAATATACATCACCTGACAAGCTAGAACAGTTTTGAGTGAAAAGTACAACTCCCCAACACCAGAGAAAACCCAAAGAATGGAAATCACATCAAAAATAGATTTACTATATAACCTTTGCTTTTCTTATACAGAACAGCAAGTGCATCAAACATTTCTGAGAACATAAGGATGAAGGTGTGAGATGTGAGTGTGGAGGGTAAGCTCAAGAGAGAGATGTTTTGTTTGACAATAAATCTTCTAAAAATACAGCATTTATGCCTTTTTTTCTGTAGTTAGGTGGATGCTGAAGGCTAAATCTTGCCTCTGTCGAGAAATTTCAACCCTTGCTAATGAGTTGAGGACAAAGAGTTACGATACTAACATTCATCACATCAAGGGCATGCACATAAAATTTCAGATTGCACCTAGGAAAGATAGTGAGTCATTCAATCTCAGTTAATGCCTGAAGCATAAAAAAAAAATTAATAACTTAATAGTGGAGCTTCACAGTGATGAGTTACCAAACTAAAATAAAAACCCTCCTCGCCCTAGCCAGTGTGCGGAGTCAGAAGGAGGTAGAGTTCTTTCTTCATCCAGGTGAAGCCTGGGTGCTGGGGAACAGCTCATCTTCTTCCCATTGTGGGGGCAACACATAAAAATTTTGTTGCCCTTTTCAGACCAGCAGGCTTGCCTCCTATTTTGATCTCTTGTGAGAGGGGCTTTCCCCTGAATGAAGAAGGAGGAACTGTAGCTGATATCACTGTTACCACCAGCAACACCCCCTTATTGCCATTTGGTGTGTGATCACCCTCCAGAGCAAGGCAAGCTTTGCACTGGTGAACAGCAGCATCAGGCAGAGGCAGTGAAAATGTACCCTGTCTCACCAAAAAATCAAAAGTCTTTATAAGAGAGGGTTTTAATAACATTAAAATATCCCATTTTGGCTACACACACAGAACAGAAAATAGAATATAGAAATGCTGCTTTCAAAACAAACCCCACCATTTTTGGTGGGGTTTATTCCAACCAAAGCCAACCTTCTCATTTTGCAGGAAAGTCTGCTACTTAAGAGAAAAAAATCAACTGAAGACAGACACACAAAGCAATCCAAGTGCCATTTCCGGATCAGATCTTTCATGTGGACTTAAAAACAAGAAACCAAGCTCCCACAAAACTCCACTGCTATCCACAGTGCACGAAATTTTATTTCAGTAGTTTTCAAAGTTTTCTTTATTGATTTTCAGATACATAAGAATGAGCTTATTAAATGCAGATTTATCATTTCCTATTTAAATACTGCATGATGTAGAATATATATACTCAGTCACTTCATTTTTAAACTTAAGAAATCCAAGTGCTCAACTTCCAGGTGTTACTCTCATTAGTAATTAATAAAAATAACCAAATGCATAAAAATTAGGAGGTACTTCCATTTTTTCCTTCTTTTCAAGACATCTAAAAAGAAAGTTTACTTCTTTGGGCTGTGAGGGAAACTTCTGATTAAATCTTACACTTCTAAAACTCATTAGGAAGTTCCAGACAGATAGCAGGAGCCACTTTAATGTTAAACAAAACAATTCTTCTGCAGAAATTCAGCAAGTTTTGTTTTTAGAAAACACTTCCAGAGACGCCGTTTGAAGGATGTCATCATATATACATAAGTGAAAAACATAATTGGATACATAGACATTCTCTCAAGTAGAGCCTCTATAAACAGAAAAAAAAATAGGAAATCCCTTTAAGACTTCTTTTAAATCCAGTTACTCCGTTGGTATGGAAACACATGATTTCCTGAACAAAACAAACTTAAACACTTTTGGTATTTTAAATACATGATAGCAATTACTGTTTCTACTTCAACGGTTGGATTTTTTTTTTCCTTTAATGTAACATACTGGTTATGCTGTTACATTCTAATAAGTCACCTTTTCAGATCCTCTGGCTTTCCCCATCCTCTGATGAAAAGTTTAGTGAGGAGAAGCTTTCGGTACAAGACATCTAATTTACTTACACCCATTAGCAGCACACTGTCATCTAGGGAAAAAGCAGAGGTAAAAACAAGGCAGTTAAAGGGATTGTCTACATGAGTGGCAAATTCATTGATTGTAACAAAAAGTACTTTCTTATTTGGGTTTCTGCATTAAGGAAAAGCCATCTAGTTTATTCCAAGAAAATTAACCTTGATATTCAGGTCAACTCTTCTAGTTTTGAACAAAATATAAAGGCAGTTAATACAACATGCAGAAATTTTAAATGCTTAATTACAACCAGATATTCATTACATAATTGATGACAAGCCGACTGAAGAGGCACATCGGGTCACAGAACTACATCTTCAACCAGTCCTAACTATACTTTATTTGAACTGATAAAACAAAGAGTAGCACTGATCTCTGTCCTCTTGATCCAGCTATGATGGCAACACACTTCAGTCCACATGGGCTTTCAAGAACACATCTCAGAATGGAAGCTTGAAACAAAGTTTGGGTTTGAACAACTAGAAGATTTCATCTCTAGCTACTTAAGGGAAAGGGAGAGGAAAGAGGGAAAGAGAAGGAGGGAAAGAATGTAGTTCCAGTTACTGCTGCAGAGAAAGCTTATTTTTATAATCTTGTCTTCATTAGTGTGTTAAACATATATCACAATGCTTATTTTATCCATTCCTTTCCAAGTTTGCCATTTATTACGGTTTTCAAATCAGTACTCCTCCTGCTCCCTTCAGGGAAGAAATCGCACTCTCAAAATCCTTGCCAGAGTCATTTCTCTTTCAGCAAATACAACAGCTCAAATAGAGCTAAATCTAATGAGATTTTAGGCAAGCTGAGTATTATTTTCAAAGCAATACTTACTGAAATGAACAGGGAGCCACTACTGAGCTCTTCCAACGAGGAAGAAAAAAAAACCCAAAAAAACACAACTAAAAAGGAGAATTTAAATCTGATTTCTTGGTCAGCAGGATACAGGTTACTCAATTTAAAAAAAGGTCCAGGATCTGTGTACACCTAAGAAAACAACATATTTAATAATCAAAGACTTGGTTAGTAAGTTCATTTCAGGCATTTTCTAGTATTTCCAGACCCCTCCATACTAAATGTACTCAATAATCTCATCACACTCCAAAATAGCATAATTTAATGTATGGGGTTTTTTTTAATTTTTATTTTAATCCAAAAGCATCTATTCTGCCAATATGGTCACTCTTAAATAAACTTGTTTGAATATAACAAGTTAAAATTGTGGTCAGATTCATAAAAACATTCCTCTGAGCTTCTAGAAAGTCAATACTTAAGAATCAATACACAGAGAAAAAGGAGAACTCTTTAACACCTAGAATAAATTACTATCAAAACAAAAATTAGAGATAACGTAACATACTTGAAAATTAAAACAAACATCCTAGAAAGCCACAGTGGCTCTAGGATGGTTCAGTCACTACAGAGCAAAAATAAATACACTAAATGAGCAGAAAGTCATCATGGGGACCTTCTGTTTTGAAAACATGAAGATGGAGATTTTGCTTTGAGTCAAAAGTCTGGCCTGCTGAACTCTCTGCTGCACCAAGGGAGTGCCAAGACAACTTTCTAGGCAAGTACATTATATTTAAATGTAATATTGATCGAGGCAAAAAGAGTTGTCTCATCCTCTCTTCTGCTTCATTGATGGAATGGAGACTCTGAAGTAACTCAGGCTATTTCAATTAATCAGAAGCAAGACAAAAGCACTACTGGAAAGAGTACAGGAAACATTAAGACAAAAAAAATATTCCTAGTATGTGAAGTATGCTGCATAGAACTTCTCAGAAATATGATTGATATTAAAAATTTGGAAGGATGGCACCTATTGTATCTCTCTAACTAAAGAGCAAGACATGCTTCAGTCACTGCCCATCCATACCTACACGGAAAGACAATTACAAACACTTTCACTGACAGAAAAGGCAAATCCAACTGTTGGAGGCTGAAGTTTTATAACTTTGCATTAACAGGCGTATTTCAGCAGTGAGAATTTGAAATGGATGAGAGAATCAGCAAAGGGTGTTTCAGAATGGGACTTGATTTCCACCACTTGACAGCACACATGTCACATCCCGATCCCTCTGTGAGACAGGTCAGATGGAAGCAGAGACCTGATAAAACATGCTGTGGAGTTGCGTAGCCCAAGAGACAGCATCTATGTTACAAATCTTGAATGAATACATTGTTAACACGGAAAGCTTTACATAAGCCGTGAATGGAAACTGCAGCAAATACAAAAGCACACTAAGAAGAAACATAGAAACAGACACAGCAATTCATCCAAAATCCATCACATTAAAGGCTAGGTATCGCTTTTTATCCAGTGCAAGCTGCTTCAGGTACGAGAAAAGCACCCCCGGAACGTACATGAGGCCTTCATTCAAGGTCCACAGTGCAGTTTCTGTTCTATATGTGGATGTGAAAAAGCTCCCACCCAGCAGCCAACCTGAGAAAACCACGGAGGTTCTGTTCTAGAAGGGGGAGTTGTCAACTTCGCTACCCTCTCTCTCTAGAAACCTCTCTTACAATTAACGCCAGCTCCTTTTCTGACAGAAGAAACGATTGCTTAAAAATGAATGAAATCACAACGAAGACACGGCAAGGCAGACACAAGCCCCACAATAACTCCACACAGCGGGATGGACACACAGGAGCCTGAGGAAAAACAACGGGGCCTAAAGCAGGGTCGCGATCAGCTCCCTGCAAGCCTAACCCGAGCACTCAAAGGGGGAAGAGATTCCAAATCTCTTCAATCCCCACCTCCGAGCCCTGGCCGGGCGGGACCCGGCGCTGTCCCAATGGCCACGGGAAAGGGCGGTGAGAAGCAGGACACGGACAACACGGATACCTCGGCCCCTCCGCCCCCCTCAGCTCGCCCCC